>JAAAKE020025437.1:0-10176 GCA_010014785.2 Anisolabis maritima | reverse complement strand
ATATAAAATTTGCCAAATTATGTGTATAATTTAATATCTATTTTGTCACAATAGATATGCAATGAGACAAATAAACCCAAGAAATTTAGTGAATCCCTCAAAAAGATTTGAGATGGGAAACGACAACGAGAAGGACTCATAATCATCGGGATACGAGAAGCGATCGAGTCGATATGAGATACAATCACCTGATTCTAGATTTGATTGCAAAACAAAAGTATTAATATAAAGGTGCTTGTAATTTTAAAACTGAAATTTAAGACCAAAGTGCAGCCTACGAGTGTCTAATAAATTTATTAAAATTATAATCAGGTCAACACATTGAATATTTTTATATTTTTAAAAAAGAATTTTTGTTTTTAGTTAAATTTATTTTATTTTTATTTTTTGCCCAGAATTTTACTCTATTTTAAAACTTTACAAATTCATCCATATATCGCTATACGGCTTATCGCTATATAACGGCCTTGTGTTTAATTATGTCCAAGTTTCAATATTTTGATATCCGGCCTTGTGGTCGGGGAATCTTTTGTGTATATTTTTTGCCTCATGTCAACCGCACCGGGATTCTTTCCTAAAAAAAATCAAGCAAAAATTTTTTGACTGAGAAGGAGGAGAGGGGAATTTAAAAATAGAAAAGTCAGAGTCGGATAAAAAATGTCAACCATTTGTTGAGTTGTCACAGAGCGAGGCTAATCCTAACTTTGATAGTCATCCTACTTTGTCTTACAAGCTCGCCAAATTTTTAATCCAGGAGTTTATGCTGGGCTCAATCGCGGCCAGCACTGACCATTGCCTTTCTACTTCTGAAAATTTAACATGGTGTTTGGAGACATCTTATGAAGTAAGAATTTTTGTCAATGAAATACGAATAATATGTTTCAACCCTCTAATTCACTGGTTCCCAACCTTTTTCTTTTTATTCCCCCTTTCGGGTAAACTGTAGAATATTATCTCCCCTTCCCAAGCAAGAAAAAGGTTGCAGGAAAAAAAAAAGTAGTGGTAATGAATGAATAAAGTTTTTTTTACTACTTTTAGTGATAAGTTTTAACTGTAAACCGAAATAATTAAATAAAGCTGGTAAGTTAAAAGGTTAGGTTAATCTTAACGAAGAAAATATAAATAAATAAATAAGTTAAAAAACATCATTCTCTTATAATTAAAAAAAAAAAAAAATATTTATATTGAAAATTATTTTATGTTATTAAGCATCATGATTCCCCTCTTTTAACACTAAATCCCCCCCCCCTAAAGTTGGGAACCTCTGCTCTACTCTCTACTCTACTTTTCGTTATCATTTTTCATTAGTGTATTTTGAGATTGTTGTAATACAAGTTGTAATATTAGACACACAACTAACAAAAGAAAAATTGAATAATTGATTAGGTTATCAAATTTCTTTTTCTTTTGTGATATTTTAATTAAATGACCGACTGTTATTATTTCCGTTTTTTTTTTCCACATTTTCATACTTTTCTAATCTAAATTTCCTGCTTAACATGTGTGCAAAAAAGGAGAATGCAATTTAGTAGATTAAATTTAAAAAAAGCAGGCCGATCAATCGTGTTTGTAAGATGATGATGATGATGATGATGATGACATGACGATCATCATTGTATAAATGAACCCTGGGAAAATTTGAAAGTATTTTCTGCAAATTGCTTTAGAATAGGACGAATAATAATAAGAATTAACTAAAATATTCACTAGAAATGAGGACATGTTCTAATTTATTTATATCTTTCTTCGGTATAAAAGAAGTTATCATAGCCTATTTTTTAAATTATATATAATCAAAGGTTGATATTTTAAATTATTCATATCATATTTATATATGTAAATTCCCATTTTATCAATTCCTCTTTTTAATTTCATTTATTCAATGTCTAAAAATTCTAAATCAGTATTTCAATGGAAATACACGTTTTATGTACTTTGTAAAGAAATTTTATTTATAGAGAAAATGATATATTTTATGTAGGAGTTATCTCTAAAATTTTTTTTGACTATCACCAGGGCTCTTATATAATTTTTTCTTTAAAATTAAAATAATATATATTATTATAGAAAGAGACAGACCATTTTCGTTTTACGGGCTAATCTCCAACTGTACTAAACTGATTTGAAAAATTCCAGTCTGATGCTTAATGTAGAAGGGGGGGGGGGGATGGGGGAAGCATAAGAAATGCTAGTCTTAGCTCAGTCAACTGAACGCCATCCACATATTCACCAAATATGAGCTCCTATATATCATTACTGTTATCCGTAGATATTAGAAATAATTTCATATTTTACATATTTTCATATTTCAAAATTATTTTTATTTTTTTTATATAAGGAATAAAAAATTATAGTTTGCAAATAACAACATAACCAGATCTTAATTTAATTTAATATAATAATTAAAGGAAAAATCTCCAAGAAATAATTCTTTGATTCTTTTAGCTCAAAGCCCAATAACAAGTTTAATTTATTTAAAATAGGACGAGATATAAAACTCGAGAGAGAAATATCCTTGCTACATTAAGCGCCTTCATAAACAGAATTTTTAGCCTGGTTTCTTTTAAGGAGGAATAAAAAAGATCCAAGCGAATATAAAAAAGTAAAAGTAAAAGAAAGATTTGCCTCCATTCCAAAAACTCTCAAATATACAGTATAGTGCTGGAGAATACATAAAATAACAACAGAGCGTTATTGACTAACTGCTAAAGAAATAGATCATGAAAATTCAAGAAGGAATTTTTTATATTAAGAAATTAAATAAACTTGGCTAAGGAAAATTAAACTTTTTGTCATTTCCATACATGAGAAGTGGCAGAGGATGGAACTTCTCCCAACATTCTTTATTTACTTCTTTCATTTCGATGGGTCCCTTTTCTTTTTTTCGTCCTCTACAGGAGTTCCTTCTGGAGTTTTTGCAAAGCTCTAAAATATTTCATCAGCTTCATCAAACAGCTTTCTTCCACATTAGACAAGCTTAAAATTCTTCACTCTTACAGATCCTGAGTCCTCTTTATTCAGTTACTTCAATATTTATATGAATGTGATAATTGCAAATTTTATATAAGAATATCAATTTTATTGAAGTATGTTTAATAAATAAAATAAATTCCAGCTAATTATTAGTAAACAAGAACGACTTTTAAGTAATCATTGAGCGATAATGATTGGTGGTTAACTTATTATTGATCACACGATGTCTAACTGTTATCTTTTTATTGACGGTTCACTCAAATTCCTAATGTCAACAACCCATGTCTGTTTTCTTAACACACCTAAGCAAGACTTAAAAAATAGTAAATGAGCGGATATTTAAAAAGTGATTATTTTTTTGACAATGAATATATTCAGTTTTTCTCATCTAAGCTCATGGTGTCCCTGAAATGGTCAAGTTAAGAACCTATGATATACTTGATATTCGTTTTGTCATAATTCCCTCCTGCTGGAGAGCGACTTCTGCTTTGATAAGCTTTGACGAGGTTTCCATTGTAAACTTCTTTTTGTCCATCTTTTGTCAGATTGAAATCAGAATCTTTGAATATTGAATTCAGTATATCCCTCAAAGCATGATTTTTTTTGAAAATATATGATCGCATCGTTTATATACTTTTATATGTCTTTTTTAAATCCTTAGCTAAGAGAAAATATTATCAAATATTCAAAAACTTGAGATGTTCACTGGCTGATTTAGTTTCAATTTTTAAATATATTCTCCTCATAATGTTGAGGTCAGTAGCTAGTGGTATCATGAAGTGTAAGGACTTTACCCAAAGAAAGTAATTTGCATATCATTTTTACATAAAAAAATTTCATTCTCATTATAATAGAGGCGTAGGAATTTTTTTTTTGCGAGATTCGGCAAGAAACACTTCATTTGGGGAGCTGGGGGGGATAAATTTTCATCCGCCAAATAATCTAATGAAAAAAATTCCACATTTTCTTTAAATTTTGAATAAGATAAGGAGTACAAATGATATTATGAAACAACTTCAAGCTTAGAACTTAGAGGTAATGGATCTTCAAATTCCGGACTTCGAAATACTGTAAATCATTTGTCTCCAAGGCGTCTAGATTCTGGAATAGCATCCCAGTGAGCATATAGCAATAAATATATTTAAAAAGAGATTAAAAGTGATATTTTAAATTTGGAAGAAGAACAAGAATACAGGAGGGAAAATCTAAGATTACGATTTTGCCAAGTTTTTTTATTTACTTGTATCTAAGACATTATTTCATTCAATAAGAGAATAAGTATATCTTCTAGAGAGTAGAATTATATTGATATTGATATGAATTTTTTTTTTTGGACCACATAGAGATCAAGAAGATAAAAATTTTTTATCTAAAAAATCTAAATCTAAATTTGGGAAAATTTTACATTACCACCCGTTTCTACAACACTGTATTGCACGCACCATGTTCAGTATATACCTATACTCTCATATTACAGCCGATAGACCTGTATTGCTATCTGTAGTACGCTGGATTTTTACAAAAGCAAATTTGTGATAATTGCAAATTTTATAATAATTATAATATATTTATTATAATTATAATAATTTGTGTTGATGAAGCGACCAGCATATATACAAATATATGAAAAGTTGTAATATACCGAGAATGGTCCCATGTATGTTAAAATCTAAATACGCAAATTACCTTCTTTGATTTAAGCCCTAATAATATTTTCTTATTCAAAGCCCTTTAGTTCAATATTTAAATGTTAACATACAAACATTAAATATGGCCGTAATATATCAATTTTTTTATTGTATTCCTTTTTTAAATCCTTTTATATATCAAAAATTATTCATTCTATATAAAAAAAAAAAAGGCAGACTAAATAAATTATTATCCATTGTATGAAAAAGTTCATTTTTCTTTTCTTCCATTTGTTTTACACAAAAGAACAATAACATTTACATATGACAAATAAAAAATAATTGAAATTAAATTCTACCTTTTTTTTTTCTTATTATATGTTATATTAAAATTTTTAAGGTAATTTATCTCAATTTGCTTTCGTTTCTTCCAAAAAGAGTATGAATCTAGATATAAAATATTATAATGTATATTATCTCTTATTTTTCTTTTTGTGTCTCATCCTCAAACTTTAATCGTCTCCGTAAAAAATCTTCTCTCTTGTAGGTGGCAATAAATATTATTAATTATAGAGATAAATTTCAAAGAAAAAGAAGAGAAATATATTTTAGTTAAGAGTTGAGAACGTAATTCCTATAAGAAGATACTAATAGAGAAAAACGGAGTGAAAAGGAAATAGAAACTGCAGAGTTTCTTCACTCCGGAAATCAATTATTATTATTATATTGGTTTTTAAGATTCATTTTACTGAAAGGAGATTTTATTAAAGGAGAAATAAACTTTCAAAGAAAAGTTTGGAAGATCTTAAAGGCCAATTAAACAAACAAATTATTTAAATGACTCGTAAGAAAGTGAATTTGCTGTGAGTTGATTTTCTTTCTCTGTTGAGCGCAAGAAAAGATCAATTTGACCTTACCCCTGGGCAGTTAAATATCCAAGTATACAGGCAGCTCCTTGAATCGTAATGAACAAGTCCCTGCTAAAAATAAAAATGAAAATGGATTCATAACATTCTAAAGACCTATGATAACTAGTGCTTCCCGGAAGAACAAGAGTAGACGGAGTCTAGAAAATCAAGGGTCAATGGGAGGTCAGGGGAACAATGGAAGACTGGAAATAACGATGTCTCTCTCTTGGGTCGCTTTTGGAGGAATGATGAATTTTAATTCGGCAGAGATTCAATGATTTTTTTTTGCAATATCTGGAAAGAAGTGTCAGTGCAGAGAACTTGAACACTGTAACTGTAACTTGCTGCCCAGTCATCAGCCAAGTATTGTTGTCCAAATAATCTGGCCTTGATCTTGTGAATAAACTAATAAAAACTTCATATTCAGAAATATCACTTTCAGAAGATATTAATGAGAATTGAAAGGAGAAATTCCAAAGATTCTCTCACGAATGTTTTAAGAAAATACGAAAATTCAATTTAAAGCTCTTTGTGTGTTTGTTTTGAATCTCCACCCTTTCATGGAAATGGAGAGTTTGCAAGAAGTTAGAAGTAGAAAAGTTTCAAAACTATAATGATGGTATATATAATGATTTATTCTTTTGATTTAATATTAATAGGTTGGGGAAAAAGAAATTCATTATTTTTTCGTTTATTTAACAAAGTTAATGATTTAGATGATCTTTGAAATATATCTATAATAATATATTATTTACCCTATAATTATTTGGTATAATGATTTTCACATAAACTACTCTGAAGAATTTGATTAAATTGACTATACCAATAATAAATTAGATAAGATTTAAGATATATTAATCATTTCCTAAGTCAAAGTGGAACCTTCGATATGATTCGCGTAAAAAAGATAGAGTAACTTTGCAATGCTAACAAAATAATATATATATTATTATTATTAAAGATTTAATTGCCAATTTAATTTTTTTCTATATTGATAAAAGATTAATACATACAAATGAAAAATCTTTAAAAATATAAAATTTAGAACCGCCTACTACCGACGCAATAAATCTGGTATGACGCATCACACCAGATTTTTATAATTATCGGTTTAAATTTGGAAAATTATTGCCACCAGATTTTTTATTAAATTTAAGTTTATATCAGCTATAAGGTAATTTGTAAATTTGTTATTCTCAACTGTCATTCCGCTCTAAACAAAATTTAGTCAAAGCCAAGGGCTATAGAGTAGAATCTCTCATCCGATGGAGTCCATAAATTCGTTCGTTTTTGCTATTAGAAGAGAAGCAACCCAAATGACCAATTCGCATATGGATCTAATTGGTTCAGCGCTTCTCTAGAGCAGACCACTCATACTCAGGTATTACATTCTAGCAAGTGCGCATGCGTGGTCCGCTCTGGGGGTCGAACTTTGGAGCGATGAACCAAAAAATGAATTGGTCTTTTGGGTTGCCTACACCACATGGTAAATAAGGATGAATAAGAGTATAATAAAAATCACTATAAAAATCTATCTGACCTGAGATGCCGAAAATTTCTACTAAAAAAAAATCGGAGATTGATTAATAGACAAACTTGAAATCGCCAATCAGTTAAAAAAAAACTTAAGATTGAGAGAGAAAAATCGAATTTTGCTTGACTAAAATATTCCATTCTTTAAGACATCATGAGAAGGAGGTTCTGGAAATGAAATCATGAATCTTAGGATTTTTTCCTTTAATCAAATCCGAAGGGTTAATTTGAGTGTGAGTTCATTTAATCGGCCGCCGAGAATGATCTGACTGACACGCTTTCTTGGCGCTCAGGCTTTCAGGGCCAGTGACGTCACAAGGGGCGTGGCCACCCAATGGGGGAGGGGGTTGCGCAAATCGATACGCACCTCTTTGCCCTTCACCCCCTTTTATACTCATATTGAACTCTAAAAAAAAAAAGCAAAAAGGACAATAATAAATAAGAAATGATAAATTACAAGATGAAATTTTTTACACGTGAAAAAGGAAATTTGATCTTTTTTTAGAAAGATTTAATATTTGTTCAAAGGACTTAATTAATTAGAATTATACTAATTTGGATAAAAGTGTATATATTTTATTTTTCATATCTGAATAAAATTTAATTGAATTATTATGTCAGTAGGTTTCAACCAGAGGCCCGACCTTTTGGAAAGTTGTAAATTAATCTAAGAAACAAAAGCAAACAAAATCCCGACATTAATTTTTTTGCGATCGCAAAGGTAAGAGGAAATAACAAGTGCCTAAATGAAGTAATATAAAATATTTTGAGATGACTGAGCAAAAAACGTTTAAATGAAAATTCTGGGGAAAATATTTTTCTATTTCGAAGGGTGGACTGTCCATGTGACACTTTTTTAGGGGCGGTAATTTTAGCTTACATCCCTAAACAAAAGGTAAAAAGAGTTGAACCGACAGTGGCAGCAATCTCATGGGCTGAGACTGGTATATTTAGCTTCTTTTTTTTAAGTCTTTTCTGAGGCCACATAGACTTTTACACAATATTTAATAAACAAGATTACGATAAAAATGATTCGGGCATATTTATTTATATCAATTTGATTTAAATAAATTTTCATCAGGTTGTCTGGGATCCGAACCCACACCTCTTGGATCTTAAGGTTATCAACATTGACAATGTCAGTATCTCTAACCTCTCGGCCACGGGGGTGGGGTATATTTATGTTTCGCTCATAAATATTAAACAATCAGGTCCTAAGCGTCGTCTGACGGCTGAGATAGAGAGAAGTAAAGAGTGGCATAAGAGAGAAAAAATATCGCTTGATGAGAGAGAAGACTGGCATATAGGAAGTAGAGTCTTAGCTCGGGAAGCCCACTCTCATCTACGTAATCACCAGATGTGAGCCTCTGAGTAGCAAGAAAAAATAATATTAATTATAAATTAAAAAAAAAAAAGAAACAGTCTGGTTAATTCAGCTTAGAAAGGAAAATCTAACGTAGCATCAGAGTCAAAAGAAATGAACAGATAGTTAAGAAAACAACTAATAAAGGCTTAACTTTTATCATCAAAAAAATGATATTCCATTTTGTTATTTTTTTTTGTTCTTGCTTTTTTGAATATAATTAAAATATTCGCTGCGCTCTTTTCAAACGGAGCATTGGAGGGTATGCCATTTGATGGATGAGGGAATTCAAGCAATCCTCCTGTGTTGGTTTTTTTGAACGTAAATTCGATTCGTTTCTTTTTTTAGGCCAGTTGGAATCTTGTTTGTTTAATGTCCATCATGGCGAGTGCATGAATCTTTAAGTAAATACATCCGTGGTTTCCTCGGGAAAATTTCATTCCCCAAAGGAAATATGAAAAGTGAAAATTCACTAAAGGAGTTAATAAAATTGCATTTAATCTAGATATGAAGGACATAAAAGGGAAAAATTGGCCTTAGGAATTTATAGTTAAATATAGGGTCATAAGCGCCTCTTTTTATATAGCCATCACAAAACCTCACTCATAAATGTAATGGATACTTAGCTTAAATATCAAATTGCAAATATCAAATTTGAATTTCGAAAGACTCGTTTCGAGATATTTTTGTTCACACAAATAGCCAGAGATATTTTTGTGATTGGTCTTTTTAAACTCGAGGCCTGAAAATATTTATTTGGAAGGAGAAAGCAAAAATTAATAAATTTAATAATAAGAAATTACTCTTGATATTGATTAAATTCTTATATTTACTTTACGAGGCCTAAATAGAAGGATTCGAGGAGAAAAATGGAAAAATACAACGAGGAATACAATTTTTGCTGGACAATGAAAACTGTCCCGGTTTTAGTTTTTAGTTTAATAGAATCTCTAAGAAAATTTGGCTCTTTTAGGAGAGCCATAAATATTGTTTCCTGGACAATAACATGCGGCCCACGTACCGCTAGTTTGGCATCCCCCTAATATTCTAAGTTTTTACGAGAACAATTTGTAGAAAAAGAGAAAAGTTTCCCTTCCTTGAAAAATTGTAAACATGGCTATTGCTTAATTAAAAATAAAATTTCTTTTTTTAAATGAAAATATTAAGTTGTTGATTACGTTATATTATTATTAAATTTTTCTTTTTTATCACCATGAACACATTTAATTAACAAATGCGAACATACGAATTGATTGTTTTTTAAAGTTAAACAAATACAGCAAAGTTTGTTGGTTCGTTCCTCTTTAAAAATCGTTCTTTTCACTTAACTTCCATTTACCCCCCTATAAATTGAATCGTTGCCAACTTTTGATTGAGAGAATAAAAAAGAATGATGATTATATTTATGATTAATCTTGGGGTCGAGACGAAATTTAATACTTTATATCCATTTTTGAGGGAAAGAAATTGAGGTCGATTGACTTTGATTTTTAAAAAGGAGAGATTTTTTTTTATTATTTATTGGTTCCTATTAACCGCCCCAAATTCTCTCCCTTCATTTTTTCTTCTTGAATTAAACAAACTTTTTCAATGTTAAAATCGTAATAATTTTCGTTATAGAACATTTATCAAAATAAAAAATCCTTAAAGGAAAATATTAATAAATATTCGCTTTCAAATTTCAAAGCAATATGTCACTTTAGATTTAGGCAATAACGCTGAAGCGGTTATTTTACGCGAAGATATGTTACCGCGTGAGAACTTCCGCCCA
>JAAAKE020025426.1:0-10176 GCA_010014785.2 Anisolabis maritima | reverse complement strand
AAAAAAAAAAAAAAAAAAAAAAAAAAAAAAAAAAAAAAAAATAAATAAAAAAAAAAAAAAATAAATATTTAAAATAAAATAATATTTTTTAATTTTATTAAATTTTTTTTTTATATATTTTTTTTATAGTAAGAAGATTGATGGGGGGGGGGGGGGGTGTGGGAGGCAGATCTTAAAGCAATGTGAATAAGAAAAACCCAAAACACTTTTTGTGTGGTTCTTATATTATTCTGCAAACCAATACATCCCAAAAATGAAAAAAAACTTTTTGCTTAAATTTTATATTTTGCTAAGGATGTATCACAAAGCTTTTAGCAAATTCTTAATTTATTTATTATTAATGACGGATCTTTTTCTCTAAAAGTGATCAATTTTTATATTTAGTCTTATTATTTTTTTATACTTTAATATTAATTTTATATTAAAATTAATTGGTGATAAATTATATAATTTTGATGATACCCGTTATTTATCTATATTTATCCTTAGAATATATAGAATTTATTTTATCTATTCCAGTTTTCAATCATCGAAAAATTAAAATAATTGAAATCTCACTGTTCTGAATTAAATTAGTTAATTAATCATAATCATTAATTGCTGGTGTGGTTGAGCTTCTGGTGGTTTGGTGCAAAGGAAGAACCCCATATTCCGGATTGGCTGGAGATCCTGGGTTCGACTTCTGGAAGCCATAGACTGCTTGAGTCATCCACCAATAAAAATATACTCACGTAATATTTTTAAATATAATCATGACTATGTCGAGTCCACTACAAGGCATATATTGAATACTAATATCTATTTTTTTTTTTTTTTTTGATATGGAAGCATAAGTCCAATGGACCTATAATTAAGAAAGAAGAGTAATGGTAGTAAGAGGGTGGGGACTTTAAAAGGTGATTGTTGAGGTTGAATTTGAAAGATTCAAAATTGTAAGTTTTAGGGAAGGAGCAGGAGGTTGTTCCAATGACTGGAGGTCATGATGATAAAGAAATTCTGGAATTGACTAGTTCAGATAAATAGATTTTATTTAAATAAATTTATTGTTTATAGAGAAAAATTTATATCAAAACTATTGCTTTAAAAATTAAAAAAAAAAAAAAAAAAAAAACCTGTTGGATATTTTTCAAAGTCATAATGTCTCAGTCACTTTAGTATCTCATCCGTATATTTTCTAATTCCCCCACGTGACCTGAACAAAATTATAAGTTTAACTATCTGGACATGAATTTTGGTCGTAGGACGGAGACGTCGTGGTGGTGGTAAGAGAATCGTGCGATGGGCCCTGGGCGGTTTCTTGGCGCTGGCTGCATCCTTCTGGCATGTATCACTTAAGATCATCGCGGCTGTCGCTGCTAAGGCTTTGGTTGTAGCCAAGGTAGCCTTATTCATCGGTAGTTTGACTGGTCTCAAAAAGTTGTTGGAGGGTAGCGGAGGTGGCCACACTACCAGCACCTATGAGGTTGTAGCCCATGACGGTCATCGCAAGCGTAGCTACAAGATTCAGGAGATCCCAGTCGACACCATTGAACTACCCTATCGAGGATACGCTCATATGCCAGTGCAGATGGTACACCAATCGATGGCAGCCGCAGAAGAGAATGCAGTCGTCGAGGATCCATATAGTCCCCATCTCCCAGATACCGCCCGATAACCATGACAATTTTCACACTAATCACATTCCCTGTACATATCACAATCCTATTTATTTATTTATTATTTATTTATTTTTGAAACGGAAATAAATGCTATTCTCAAAATATTCATATTTTTTGCAATCTTCTAAAAAGCCCTTCTTCATCTCTAATGTAGTATTTTAAAATTTTGATCCAAAACTTGTCCATATCTCTAGTATTGGTGATGTTATTATTATTTTTGTGAAATTGGCCTTGGACATTAGCGTAACCATGAGGAGAGGGGAGACAAGTAAAATTTTTTTATTATATAGCTTAGTTAGTTTGTCTTTATTTGTAAGAGGTTCTTATTTATAAATTAAATTTAAACTTATCATTTTATGATTTTCTTCGTTTTTATTGAAATTTTGTGTTGTGATTTTAGTAATTTTTTTGACTTTGGGATGGAGAGGGCTAGGCTTCTCCTGAATACGCGTCTTAGGCGTTCGCACTCTTTATTTAGTCAAAAGCGGTAAACTATAAAAATTTTAA
This sequence comes from Anisolabis maritima, assembly GCA_010014785.2. Classification (NCBI taxonomy): domain Eukaryota; kingdom Metazoa; phylum Arthropoda; class Insecta; order Dermaptera; family Anisolabididae; genus Anisolabis; species Anisolabis maritima. Next base: position 8,011 of record JAAAKE020025426.1, on the reverse strand, counting down.
AAGTGCTAACTCTTTAATAAAATTTTGATTAAATTAAATCGAAAATAATTAAAGCTGACTCCAGTAAAATTATTTATATCATTAATATCAAATATTCATGTGTAAATTTGGGTTCAATTAGATCTTCATTATATTGGATTATTTAGAAAATTGTATGAAGGTGGGTGTTGTTTATTATTACAATATATAATACCTATGAATTTTCATTTAACTTTGTCTCTAATATGAATATTTATTCTTAATATTCTTTCACTCTGGTGTCAAAAAACTGCATGGCGAAAGAAAAACACTTATTTTAGGAATTAATAATTATTCTCAAATTATTATTATATTATTAAAAAATTTAATTCTGGTCGGGTATCGGTAATCTGCTATCTCCGGAAAGGCCGGCTGAGATCGATTCCCAGCAAAACTCAATAGATTATTATAAAATTTTAATTGCCGGTATTTAATTTAATATAAAATTTAAAAAATCGATTGAAAAATTAATATCCTAAATATTATTTTGAAACAGCTTCAATATGATAAAAATTCTTCAGTGAGAGTGGAGTGAGACACTCTGTATAAAAGCGCTCTTCTTTTTAACAGAAAAGCTAATAACTTGAAAAGGTTAGTTAGAACTCTATCCCTCCCTCCCACTTCATTCCACCTTCCATCCAAATTGCATTAATAATGCATTTTGTAATTTCAACCCAGCACTGTTAAATATCACCAACAAGCAGAGAGTTGTTGTTGTTGAAATAAATAAAACAACAGAGATTTAATTATGAATTACACTCATTCCCTTTTATATTTTAATTTTAAATTCACCGAGACATGTATGACTTTCTCAGGGAGGATTTTTTAGATTAAATAGATTATTAGAGAGAAGTAATAAAATAATTATAAAGTACGCTTAGTAGAATAACATGTGATTCAGGATAAAATTACATATGTCAATAACCAATTATTTATTAAGAAAATACTTTCATCAATTATTTAGAGCATAGTTTAATTATAAATTAATAATGATTTTGGATATTCCATTAAGCATCCGTGACATCATAAACTCAAAGGGCAACCATCTGAAAATAAATATTTCGTTATGGATATATAATAGACCCACAAGGCGAATACCCCTACCATCTTATTTTAAATTCATTTATTAGATGAAAGGTGAAGAGGAAGTCAGTTTTTTATTCATCGCATTCATCTATTATTAATAAAAATTTATACTTATGTGAAAACTTAGACAAGTCTTGAAATATTAAAATTAATAAAAATAAGATTTTCTCATTTCTTAATAAAATCAATTTGTCTATCATATTTATATCAAATAATAAAATTTAATATAAATTAAAGTTCCTCTGCCTCCCGCAATGCGCAAAACTCTACCTTTTTTTAACCTTGTCATTTAAAACTAAGTCCAGAATTCCTATGCCAAATCGATATCTCATTATTATTTATATCATTTTTTTTTATTTGAATAATATATTTATTAGTTTTGAATTTAACTTAAGCTTAAATTTTCAAACCGGTCGTAAAGTTTGAGGTTGGAAAATTTGAAGTTTCAGTGAACCCATTCACTTTCAAACTTAGCAGTCGGGTAGGAAGTTTGATTGCACTTCAAACTTCTAACTAAAACTCTGACTCAAACCCCGTCTACACACTTTAAAAATTATATGAACATGACAGTCAACCGTCGTTACTACCGGTTTGAAAATGAATGAGCAGCTTTAATAATTTTTAGAGAAACAGTAATTATGCAATATTATTTTATGTGACTGTGTATTATTTAGAGTACTTAACAGTTTATCTATAATATAAAATTGTTGTGATTAAAAATTTTGTTTAATCATTTTAGTATATTAATTATTTTATCTTTTATCCCGCATTCTTCAAAATGGTAGCTATAATATGTTTTGCTTTCTCTTATTTTATTTAAAAAATTGTATATATTTATTTTATATTTTTTAAAAATAACTAATTATTTTTTTTTCCACCAGTATCATTTTATAATATACAACGCATGACATTGGTTGCAGTTTCAAGGCTTCTCTAGTTTTTTTTATGCATTTAAGAATTTGCTAGATTAGCCTACTTCGGAAACTCATAAAACCTCATTTATGGAAATCAATTGAATCTTAATGAAGTGAAGACACTCTTCACTTGTTATAGGAAGATAATTAGGAAATATTTTATTAAATATTAAATAAAAGTAGAAATATACTAGAAAAAAAAGGAAGATACTTTTGTTAAATAGAAAAGAGGGAAGGATAAAAAAGGAAAAAAAGTGATGATGAATTAAAGATGACACTCATTGCGGTTTCAACAAATTGATTTGATAAAATTACTAGTGACCTCCCTCGCTCTCTCTCTCTCCCTATTCCTAATTCTCTTTCTCTTTCTATTCACCTATCCAACTAACTCAATCAACCCAAAATAGGAAAAAAAAAAAATTCATTCTGACAAATATAAAAACATTCTAATTTAATTTAATGAACTCGTAGCATAAACCACTTATGATAAAAAAAACCTGGGAGATATTTATACTTTATATTTATTTATTTTTATTTAAAAAAATCATTAAATTGGTCTCACTACTTAGTTGTTACTTTTTAAATTGAATGAAAATAAAATATTCAATCAAAGGTCTTCATCTGGTGAATACGTGGATGGCCGACCACGACGTAATGGTATTTTCTCCTATTGGCTATAAGAAAGTATTTCTCTTCTTATTTAGAGTCAGCCTGTGCATTGAAACAGCTGTTTGGTGTGCTCTCTGTCGCCTCGAAAATATTTCATGCCTAAGGAAAAAGGCAAAGAAAGAGGTAAAAGAATAAAAAATTAAATACTCTACTTCCATATTCATCATTGACTATACTATAAATATGAAAAACATTAAATTAAAAAAATAAAAATTGAAACAAAACTTTTTAAAAATTCTTTTCGGCATCTGAGGTCATACATGTATACATTTATTATGCTACAGGCATCCAAACATTTACACCAATTTAAAAAAAAAAAACTTGAAAATTGCTTTATAATTGGTATAAAAACTTGAAAGAATGTAATATTATTCTTTAAAAAAAAACACTTGTTTTATGCAGCAAATTACCATATATATGAAATAAGAATATAAAAACATGCAGTAAAAATACAATAAATTAATCAATATTCATTATAACCGAGGTAAAATTAAATTTTAGATTTTGGAGCAATGCATTAAGAAAGAAATTTTAGAATCTATTTATATTTATTAAATAAAACTGTGAATTTCAAATCAACAGTCCTAATTTATAAATATCTTTTATAAATTAAGTCTTTTTCAGCATTTAGACTCCGTCTTTATTTATACCACTTGGTAGCCAATATACAATAATATATATAAATTTTGTCGCTAAGGACGGGAAGCGAACCACTGACCTCAGTTACGTGAAGCAAGTCCTTTACCTCTACACCAAGGGCCCAAGAAGTAAAATATATATTATGTATCTCAAAATTTGGATTTTTTAAATAATTTGAATTTATTTCTATAATTATAATTGATTAAATTAAAAAAGTAAGATAAAAAAAATTATATTTAATTTATTATTAAAACAAAAATAGAGAAGAAAGTAAACTAATCCATTCCCAAAACTCGAAGTTGCTCACTATTCAATAGATGAGATTCACTTTGAAGTAATTTTATCATGAGAACAGATAAATACTGAGTTTTGCTGAGGTGGTTGAGTGATCAGAGGTGCAGAGGAAGCACCTGATGCTCCTGATAGACTGAAGATCCTGAATTCGACCCAGGGGCCATATGATTACTTGATCTACCAGCAAAAACATACTCGCAAAAAATGTCAAAAAATCGATCTGTTTGAATGAATAATAAGAATATAAATATATGTATAATTTTTTCTTTATTGTTATTTGTTTTATAATCTAACCAGAAATTATTCAAATCAATGTGTGCCTGTTAGAGTGGCTCCCAAAACAAAGAATTGAAAACGCATCAAAGTGTCCAGTATTTATCAAATCTATGATAAAACTTATTCCAAAGTGAATATTTTTAAATAAAAATTTCTTACTCATAGGCCACTTCTTATTCCGAAATCTAGGTCGGCTCTAACCACTCTCTGTAAGTGGAAGTCTTCAATGAGGTTAAGGGGAGGAAATTTAATTAAATAGTAAAGACTTATTCTTTGAATTGCCAGGAAAATGTAGACGAGTCGAGTATCCGGTGGTTTGGTACAAAGGAAGCACACTCGGCTTCCATTACCGGAATCATACGGTCACTTGGCCTACAAACAAAAATACATGGTCCCTTTTTATTACTAATATCCAACACAATGAATAAGTCTCAACTATTAAAAAAAAATTCATTTATTTTATTCAGGGAAGACCTTGACTCATAGATCAGTGGTAAAGCTTTTGTTGAGAGAGGCTACCCAACTTGAGCAAAAAAAAAATTATTTAAATTATGTAGCCTATCAATTGATTTAAATAAATATGACTCTAAATAGACTTAGATTCAGAAAAAGTATTGAAAAAAATTATTGTAAATAGCTTCAGATGCCGAAAATGACTTAAAATTTTTATTAAAAATTAAGGAAAAAAATTTCCAAAGAGTTTATCTCTATGGCATATGTTTATTATCTTATACCTAATTTTTTTTCGTTTTTTAAAATGAATCTGCTTCCACTCAACGCATAGTTATGAAAATTGGTCCAGGGCTTCCGTCTTAATTATTACTAGCAAGTTTCAAAGGATTTGGTCCAGCGGATGGTGAGAAAATTGTGGTGCACGATAAATTTTGAGGATCTTTTTTATCATCCCTACCGATTCGCCTCAAATTTTAATAGCTTCTAATAACATTTTCTCTTTACTATTATATAATAGTAGGAAGAAGTAAAATTCAATTAAAAATTTGAAAAAAATTACATTTTAATATAAATCTGGTTTTGAAAGGATGAATTATCCATATTGAGAAGTAATTAATATTTCATATAGACCTAGTAATATAATATGATAAAAACAATCTATTTAAAAATTTTTCTCATTTTGTAAATGGCATAGTTGCTTAGTCTATCTTTTTTTTTTGACAACAACAACATCTCGATTTCCATTTTATTCTCGTGATTTGATTTTTTTTTACCCCAGCACTTGAATTGGCTCGCATTCGTCTTGGAATCGTCTCTTTGGTGAGGTTAAGGGGGACGGGAGGGGAGATTTATATCCGTTGCCGCGTTACGCTGTTTCCATGCTAATTAAAAATATATGGCAACGTTTTGCACCTTTGTGACATCCATCTCAATAAATCCAATTGATCGTCGTCTTCTTTTCTGTTCGTACCCCCTGGTGCGGGGGTTCATTTCTCAACCTGGCCTGTTTTTTTCTCTCTAGGCGCGATTTATAACTATTAGTGGGCAACGGCTTATTTATGCACGCAAACAACAAACCCGGCTTCGAATTTATTGACAGTCTTCAAGACACACTCGGGGTGAGTCAGGGGGGGGTCATATATTTCAATAAAGCGAGCTTAATAGAATTGCTCTCACCTTTAAGCGGGGGAGAGAGAGAAAAACATTCAAACTAACTTAATATAGGAAAAAGTCTCTTGATATACCGGTTTGGCCCATTTTAACGCTTTTTAAATTTTTTCTAAATGAAATCTAAAGAATTCTATTCTGAATTTAAATTTTTTCAGATGAATAAATTGAATAAATTAGATATTGGAGTATCTTTTATTTTTTTAATACTTATATAAATCAATTTGAAATCGTTATGAATTAAACTTAGGTAAGACAAATTTGGGTATAGATGCCTTCTCAATTATATATATATATTTTTACAATTAATTAAATTGTTATTAATATATCGAAGATGAATGAGTTGCTTAGGGCCATTTGAAATATAAAAGCGTGGGTTGTAGAAATTAGTTAGTGTTTGGTTGCTGAAAAGTAGAGAAGCCAAATGACCAAATCACTAATTCTCTAAAGAGAACGATGCATAGACAATTGTTAAATCTCCCTATAACTTAACAACTGAACATGGTTGTGGAGAGTTCTGGAGCAATATATAGAAAAATTCATTAGCAATTTGGTCATTTGAGTTGCCAAATTTCTAGAAAGAAAAAACGGATTTATTTATGCACTCCATGGTAAAATAAATAAACGTTGAAAAAGTTGACTAATATTTATTCTCTAAAACCCTTAGCTTATTGGTCATTCTTCTAAATAAAATATATTTAATACAAATTTCCAAATGTAACCACGAATTGTAACATGAATTTCCATCTCTGGATTTAGTGATGCGAATTCATGGGAGGCGGTCATTCCACACTCCTGTCTTCCAAAAAAAACAAAAAAAAACACATGTGGTCAAATTGTATAATACGCTACAAAATTGGAAAATGAATTCATTCCTGATGGCTACATATCGGTCGGTGATGTCTTTAAGCATTGAGAAAGAAGTTAATAAGTGCTGCTACCTCGCGGCAATTTCTTAAAACACTTTTCGCTCAACGTCTTTTCTATATGCAAGAATAACTCCTAACAATAATCAACAATTAAAATATAAATGTAATATCGTTATTTTTAAAAATAAATTCATTATCTCTACATATTTTTTTTCTTTCTATTAAATGTCAAAACCATGAAGGGGGTTAGATATCGATGAAGGGAGGGTCACCATGGAAGAATTTATTACCAATGTCATCTGATTTACAATCTAATTTTGTCAAGGTTATAAATCTCCCCCACCCTCGCATATACGTCACCACTAGCAGCAATAGAGTGGCAAAACAAACCTCACTAAAAAGAACCTTTTATTGAAAGAGATGCAAATCCAATCAAGAAAAAGGAATAAAAATAAAAAATAAACATTTCAATATTTCTCAATTGAAAAACGATAATTTATTTTTTAATCAATATTGTTAAATGCTAACATATTTAAAGTCATCAAATAAAAATTATATTGAAACCAGAGGGGGTGGTACGTCGAGCTCATCAGCTCTTACAGTTAGACAACTGCTATACTAAACTGCTTACTAGTTATGCAAGTCAAGTCATGTTGATTTTTATTGTTATTTTGAGATTATGTTGTTTGGTTAGATAAATATATTTTCATTAATTGAATTTGAAAAAAAGTCAAAGATATTAAATAAAATTTCAGAATTTCTCTTTGTGAAGTATATTTTTATTATACAAAATTTTATTTTCGTTTTTACGTTCTCTTACCTATATATGTAGTAATATAATTATATAAAAAAAATAAATATCGAGATTTCAAAGGAAATACACGTTTTGAGGACACCCGAGTTTATAAAAATGGGTTTAGCAAAATGGTCTCTGTGTGTGAGATTTCTCAAAAAAAAAAAAAAAAAACGATCAGGAAGCCACACTCTAAGACGCAGGGGTTAGAAAATTGTTTTCGTAGTGTCATGTTTTATATTTTTAATGAAATAATTGCTTTATTTTTTCGGAGTGGAATGCCCTTATTATTATCTCTTTGCCTAGCAGGTGAGGGAGAGTAGTGTGAGGTGCAACATCATAACTTACAGCAATAAAGATTAATTCGTCTATTTTCATTTTTATTAATTTATTTACTAATATAAAATAATATATTTCATATTTATGATAATTTATTAATATTTTTGTTTAAAATATTACTTCAAACGCAGAAAAAATGAATATAATCATTATAATAACACTAATTAATATATTTCACTTATTCTCATTTTATTTATTTTAATAAATAATTCTTAAAAAAAAAAAATTATTTTTTTGAATTCAATGTTTAATATTGTCTTATGATGAAATCAGCTAGTGTGGCGCTGATGGAGTCATCTTGGCTATCCTAAAATGAGCAATTTTTTGTGAATTTATATATATATTTGCATAAACTCATGAATAAATCGTTTTTCTGTATATAATTTTAATATTAAATATCAATTGCTTCTGATGTACATTCATTATTGTTTATTAATATGATCAACAAATATATATGTGAAAATACCATTATACTATTTCACATACATCCACCG
>JAAAKE020025415.1:0-10177 GCA_010014785.2 Anisolabis maritima | reverse complement strand
AGAATGTGTCTTCTTTTTAATGATTTATGAAACATTTTTCTATTTAGATGATTTTTCAAGATCTTTTTAATTCATATGAATCAATTTCAATGTAAGCCTCTAGGCAAGCCAAATAATTATTTTTAATAAAATGGTGAAAGATCAAGATAGAAACATTCAATTCATCTATTTATTTTCGTTCTTAAATTTCCTCTTTTATTATCATTTCCTACCACCATCAAAATTCGTCCGGGGGCATGGGGCAGCGAACCGAATTTTTGATGGGGAAGGACCAAACCAAATTATTAAATGTTTATAAATTTGAATCGATAATTTCTTCTTTTTTTTTTTTTTTTAAATATAGTTAGGATATGATCAAATAGGAAATGGTAATAAAAGAAACTTAGAATATAATATTTATTAATAGAAGACAAAGATGAAAGAATAATATTTTCCTTAATGACTTAAATATTTTATTAAAAAAAAAAGTGTGTCCTTCCTTATTCTTTTCGAAAGTCCTTATCTCACTCACTCAAGTTCTTCTTAATTACAGGAATGATTTATCAAATTTTTTTTTTTTCATCCAATGCACATTTAGGCGTGGAATTAAATAAATAAGCAAAAGGTCTTCTTGATGATGATGACGAAGGTGTCCTCCAGGGCACCCACCCATCTCCTTCCCGGTCTCTCGTAACAGGAATTTCCCAGAAGGTCTTGAAGGTGAAGCACTTGAACTTGGGGGGCCGAAAGGACCTTCCTTCTTCTTTTTTATTTTAAGGACCTTGGTGTCTGGCAATCTCTTTAATTATTATATAATCTTACATGTATAAATGATTTATGACAAATGGGAATTTCAAAGAATATTTTTTTCAAAAGGAAATTTTAGAATTTCAAAAATAAAATTTTCAAATGACGCCCACTCAGTGATTGATAAGAATTATTTATTTTTTTAGAGCAGGGGTGGCCAACTTTTTAATAAGGATATGTGCAATAAATAACTTCAGATGCAGGAACATTCAAAGGGGGGGGGAGGGGTGGGAGATGCTCCTCCCGGCTTGGCGAAATAAGGTCATCTCCTCCTTCCCTCCAATAAAACAAAAAACCAAACATTTTAAAAATTCTGAAAATTTTGATCAATATATTCCAAGTTAACAAATTTGAAAAAAATTTTAAAATTTTAACGGTTTCCTCCCTCTTAAAAATATCTTAAGCTACAACCCTGGAAAGGAAGGAGAATAGAATCATTTTTTTAACATTCTATTTGTTCAGAAATATAAAATTCTTATATATTTTTATATTTCTACATATTAAAAGAAATCATGTTAAGTAGTTTTCATTTGAATTAGATATTAATATTATATATATCACAAAAACTCTTTAACTTAAAAGGTTTCTGACTGCTCACATTAAAGTGATTAAAGCCGGCCAAGACGTCGGTCATAACAAGCGACATTCAAGTGAAAAAATTGGAGTAACTTTATTATTAGATATGATAAATACTGATTAAGTAAGTTTTGGTGGTGTGGTTGGTCACACTGATGTCCGGGATAGTTTGGAGATCCTGGGTTCCTTCCAGAGACTAGATGTATATGTAACCTCAAAAATATACTCACAAAAACTCTTAAATATCTTTAAAAAAGTTGAGAAATGACGTATATATGAAATTTTCAGATGATTTATTAGGGGCGCTTAACTTGACCGAAGGATTCGCTACCTTTCTAAACAAACTTACTCGTACGCACAAAGTTTCAAGTATATATTAATAAATGAAATAATAAATTTTTTCAAACATTCAGTTTTTTTTTTTAAATTTATTTAAAAAAACAAAGTGAATTGAGAGATTTTTTCGGCATCTGAGGCCATTTCTTATTTATTTAAATTAATTGGTGGTCAATATAATTAAAATAAATTATCATCACTTATGACGGGAAGCGAACCACTAATCTTTGGAACATGAAGCGAGACTTCTACCTCTGCTCCAAGAGATGAGTCTTGTTATTTTGCCAAATTTAATAATTTACCAACGTCGTCGACACGAAAAACAATTCTTTTCATTATGATGAAAATTGAATGTATGTCAGTCTTTTCTTCTATCGTATCTCTCTCTTGTCTTGAGCAACTATTTTTTGCACACTTTCTTTTAGCGAAATCTCTTGCTTATTCTTTATATTATTTCTCTTTAAATTAAAAACGATAAACGAAGAGAAATTTCTTATCATTTACCGATCGCAAAATATTGGAAATAATATTCTTTATATCGGGGAATGAAAAAAAAAAAAAAGTGAGTTTGAGTCCTTTTTGCCCCTTTTATTTATTTTGTCTCATTCTAGTGCAATTTCGTTCAGGCCTATTTTTGTTGTTTATTTTTTTTTTGCATAAATTTGATTCTATCTCCTTATGGAAGAAATTCCTTCATCTCTTCAGTTATCAGTTATATATTAAAGTTTTTATTAGCATCCGCCCCTTGGAGGAGAAACAAAGTCTGGGTTCATGATCCAAGGCTCTTCCGAATCATAAATTTGCTTTAAAATTAATAGAAAGTTTATTCAAATTCATTATACAAACCAATTAATTAATTAAGATAATAATAATAATAATAATATGATCGTCTTATCTATCTAATACCAAAAACTTATTAAAAGTTGGTTTCTACATTTATCAACAAATTTTATTTTTTATTGCTATTTATTTAATTTTTCTTAAAAAAAATAACATTTTTGATTTCATTGTATTCTTAAATAATTATAGCGCATTTTCAAATCCGCCGATCCCGGGAGTAGTGATCACACAGATTCCACATTTCTCCTCTCGGGGAGAGCATTCAGCCCTGAATTGCAATTGCAATCCTTCGGGACATTTCAAATACGAATCGGAAAATCTTGGATCAGGATCGACAACACAAACAGCTGGCAAGATGCAAGGGGCTCTCTTGCAGAAAATTTGCTGAAGGGCACATCGCGAATTCATCGGGCATCGAGTCAAACAGCATGAATTGCATTTCGTGCGTTTAGGGTCTGAAAAAAAGGGAAGCTACAAAGTTTCTAACCAGAGTATAGAAATATATACGATTTTAAAGTCTCTGGATCAAAAAATAAATATTCATCATACACATCTTCTTATCATCATATTATAATTTACTACATCCATTATTAAAATATATTATCTGTTAACCTGGGAAATAGACACTTACCTTCGGATTAATTAATTAATTATACAACGTACACAAAAAGAATTAATGATATAAAAAGACTATTGTCTTATGCTTTGCGTAGGTCGTAGATTAATAGATGGTATTTTAAAGATATATAAAATTAGGCATATTTAAAATAATTTCTGCTCTCTTACCCTCGACGCAAATGCCATTTGAACAACAACCGGAAGTGCATTCGCTCCATTTGGTACACTAAAAAACATTACACTCATGCTTTATCCAAATAAAATTAATAAATATCAGTCTTACCGTGCAATTATTACTCGTACAGGAAGGATCTGGTCTTGAGAGACAATGACCTACCCTTTGACAAGGGCAGGTGGTACAGTCGTCCAAATTCCAACAGGGCAAATTGTTGAGGCACAAACCCATCAGATTACATGGCTCTATAGCCACATCGGAAAATTACAAAAAATTCTAAATGCAGGCTTGAAATAGAATGCACAATATTTATTTACCTTCTATACATTTTCCAATGTAACAAAATCCTGTACAACAATCCGAATTTTCAGTACACTAAAATAAAAGATTGATGTATAATATATCCATATTTAATTATCCTTACTGCGTGAATGACCTCGAAATAGAGTACAATAATATAATAAAGTTTTTTTTTTTTTTCATTCATTAAAATGTCCTCACCTCGTCCCCGATGTTGCTCACACAGGCAGCATTTGTTAAAGTCATCGGCCCAAAGAGCATCAAGAGGAAGAAGCTCTTCATGCTCTTCATACTGGTCACCTCTAATGGGAAATAACGACTGACAAATGAACAGGACGTGACTTATCTACGTTCACTTGTGTTAAATTTATCGCTATTTTATTTATACATTTTCCTTATTTATGTTTAGCCTTTATTAATTATTTTGATAATAAAATTTTTACATTCCCTTACCTATCTATATATGAAATGTATAATGAGAAAGTATTAAGGTCACAAAAAAATGAATGTCAAGATTTCAAAGGGAATATACGTTTTGAGATCTTCTGAGTCTAAAAAAAATGAGTGACGCAAAATGGTCTGTCCGTCTGTCTGTCTCTGTCTGTATGTGCGGGCGAGAATAATATTTCTCGAAAACGAAAAAACGTACGAAGCTGAAATTTTCTATTTAAGCCAGGTTCCCTTCACTCAACTTTCCTTACCTTAGGTAAGAGAAAGTTGTGTGATGTGCATTTTTCACACCAGATTTTAAAAATGTTTTTATTAAGAAAAAAATTCCAAATTTTTTAGGATTATGAAAATAAATGGAAATGACTGTAACTGTTAAATTAAATAATAAAAAATATTATCAGTATCAAAATAAATTAAACAAAAGCTACTTTTGTTTGATATTAAAAGATAGTTAATAATAATTTTATGATGTTTCAGCTATTTTTGACTATTTTTTTTTTTTTTTTTATATAGGTCTTATAATTAACTTTTAAGTCGAAATAAAATATAGGATTTGTTCAATTTATTTTAATTCAGATTTGATTTTTAATATTTTTTAGTTTCTTTCCAAAACGCGTCTTTCCCGCGCGGCGTGATGCATTCTTAGTTCTCCCTCTCCAATCTCCACCTATCTAACGCAAGCAACCGCTCTTGCACCCAAGTTCGATCATATCTCTCAATTAAGTCATCCTTGATTGAACTTGTCGACCGTTTTTTTTCCAGAACTAAAGTCATTTAATGATTAGTTAGGTTAGGTTGAGATGGTTGCCAACCCCCCCCCCCCCACCCCACCCCCCGGAGAGACTCACTTAGGTTAGAAATGTGATACCATCTTTTAAATGGAGATGAGATTATCTCCCTTGAGGGGACTTCTGGCAAATTTGGAAATAATTTTTTTTTTACTCGAACCCGAGTTATTTTCCTACTCTATATTCGTAATCCGTAGCTTATCCGTCTTAACCACTGCCTCCTTAATTAAGAAAAATTGCAAAATGAAATCAATAGATTTATAAAGTAAGTTGTATTTCATCTTGAAAAGATTTCGTTGGATAGTGATTGGTATTTTACAGTTGTTATCATTAATATAAATTAATTTACGTGGTTAATTTGGATTAAATCGGCCACTCGTTTTGTGGTCTTCTTTAGTTTCAATTCAGGTACAAATCAGAAAAAATCTTATACCTCAATTCAGATTGTAGATCTTAAGATGTTTCTCTTTGTGATTTGTTCCTGAAGAAGAATAAGTGGTCGAAACGTTATTGTATTAAATTAACACACATTTAAATCGAAAATGTAATTTATTTATTTAAAAACGAAGAGAATCCTAAGTCACATGTCATCTGTTGAGAGATGAAGATCTCGATTTCTGCACCCTTTTGAATAAAATTAAACCCGAACGAAGATCAGTCAGCAGATACCTATTTTTATATCCAGGCAAAAAAAGGAGGGAGGGGAGAGGTTTTATAAAGAATAAATTTATATCAATATATCATTAAATATGGCGCCATTAATTTTGAATAAATTTTATTTGAAACAAAGTTATTATCAAATAATAATAATAATAAAAAAAAAAATTAATAATTATTCTATTTGAAAAGGAACATCCTCGTAAATACTCGTAAAGAGCTCTAAAATAAATTCTAAAGAATCTTCTAAAATAATATTTTTTTTTTTATTATTATCTAACCTTTTTTATTGTATTTTTATTTATATAATTTTTTTTTTTTTTTTTGGCGAGGTAGGAGGGGTTTGAACTCCCTTAACCCTCCCCTCCCCTTTCTGCTTATATCCTTTATGACCTATTTAATGAAACATACATCGTTGATTTAATATTATTATGAAATGTCAAATCTCTTATTAACCATCACTTCCTGAAATGATTGATTTATTTTCTATATATATATGTAAAAAAGTTAATATTTATTTTAACGACATCTTAACATGTTCTATATATATAAGGCTTCATTCATTCTTAAAAAAAAAAAAAACAATGTGCTAAGTGTTCACTCTCTTGCATCATGTCATAACTCATCATGCATAACTCTTAATTTAAAATATTAACAATATTATACAATGAACAAGGCTAGTCTACAAAACAGTTTGTTCACTCAATAGAAGAAAAAACTCTTATGAATATAGATAGAATACCTACTCTCTTTTAATTAATCCTTGAGGTCGAATTATCCAGGCATATTTATTTAACCCATTTGATATCTAAATGATTTAAATAAATTTTTTTTGAACTGCGAACCCTTGACTTTTAAAGTATTACGGGGTGGGGAGAAAATTTCATTTAAAGTTTTTTTTTTTTTTGGATATTAAAACATAAGGTCACTAGGAAGAACAGTACTAAGAGATAGTGAGGACTTTAAAAGGTGGATTTGAAAGAATGGAGATTGTAAGTTTTAGGAAAGAGAGTAGCGGGAAGGCATCTCTGGTGTCATGGGGTAAAAATAAAGGAAGCGTGGAATTGACCAATCGAGAGGTTATTATTTTTTTACTTTTTTTTTTAAATTAATTTATTTATTAGGTTTATTAGATTCCTATTATAATAAAATTTCAAATTTCTGTTTTACGGACTTGATCATTTTGGCAAAATTCTTTTAGAAACAAACGGATATGATTAGATTAAAAAATCATTTGCAACCTTGATTTTATATTTATAATTTCTGTATGAGTCGTGTCGACTCTCCCACTTATCGTGCTTCTTTTCTTGTCTCTAAGTGTTTACGCGTGCCTGTGTGATTCTCTCTCTCTCTCTCCAGATGATTGGTAATTTTGTGCATCGCTTAGGATGGTCATTTGTCCTTTCGAGGTCAGCATCTCAATATCGGAATGCACTTGACACAAACACAAAGACAGGAGTATAGGAAAGAGAGAGAAAGTTCTCTCCCTTTTATTACTCCTCCTCCTATTATATTAATAATAAATTAATCTGCCGTTTTGAGTTCTTTCCTCAGGCGATTTCACTTTTATTCTAATTGAATGAATGATTTTAAACAACCATTAAATTTGAAATTATCATTAATTCAAATTAAATTATCATTCAAAGGCAAATGACTCCTAACTGAATTCACACGGCTAGAGGCGTTATTTGAGAGAAGTGAAAAAGCCCTCTAAATTATAACCCAATATTTATTTATAATGTTCAGAATTATAATTTTATTTTAAGATGAATCAAATTATCACTCTATCAAACTAACATCTGATGAATACGAGTTGCTCGATCTAAGTTGGTATTTCTTCTGTTTTCTATAGACTTTTTAGTCTTTATCCTCATAAACTTTGTGAGTGCCCAATTTGTTTTTTTCTCTCAAAGTCGAATAAAAATTTAACAGAAAAAAAAAAAAAAAAACAAGGATAGGGAAGATTTTTTTTTTTTTGGTTTTGAAGGTTATCAATATTGACAATGTCAGTATCTCTAATTTCTCGATCACGGGATCAATTTGAGATTTCGAAATATTTTATCATTATATATGTGCGAATTTTTTTATACACATATTTCTTGGACAAAAAAAAAAAAAAGTTTTGACTTAAATTTAATTCATCAGTTTCTTGAAAATATATTTTTAAAATTTCTAAGCAATAACAAGAATATTACTGATCGCCCTGGGCTAAGCGAAGAGGAACAGCCACCAAGATATTTGTTTACAAGCAAAGTCAAGCGCTGATGAATCTTGGATGGGTGGCCCCGAGAAACAGCGTGGAGGTGGAAGCTATAAATTCTAATTTTCTTTATTAAATAATGTATATTTAAAAAGGCCTCAGCCGCCGGGATTGATTAAAAAATTTCAAAAAATAAATTCAAACAAGAATATTTATTATTTTGATCCAAACGTTGATAGTTACTTGTCACGAAGGGATGGAGTTACTCTTTGCCTAATATAGTAATAATATTAATTGCTTGTTATTTCTAATTGATGGTCATCAAAAACGGAAATTGAATGTGTAGCCCAATAAAACTTGGGGAAAAAATTTTTTTTTGACGAATGCCTTCGTGACATCGTTTGGATCAAAATAAATTTTTAATTTATTTCTATCATCTGCGTAAAAACAATATATTCATATTCCAAAGACTTTAAGCAATGAAATTTTGTTAAATTTTCTTATAGACATCCGGTTAGGGTAAATAAGCTGGTTGATATTGAATATGGTTTGGCTCCCGCAATCATCAGATCTTAAACCGATTGAGCTTTTGTGGGTAGGACTTGATCAAAAGGTCCTAAATATCTTTTACGCGATTCGCAATAACAATTTAGAAAATGATTGTCTTGCTTACTCCAATTATGTGCTGCAAAAGAGAGATATTTGATTGAGAGGGGTTCCAAACTTATGGCCTAGGGTGTATTTAATATATTATATAATTTTCACGAAATATCTGATGTTATTTTATGATGAAAGGTAAGAAAAAGTTGGATCTTTTATTTGATGCCATTTTCAGAGCTGTTGGTTCATTATTTTATGATCCTAAGTGTTGGCTCTCATAGATAAGCACTAGATTAAATTTCAATTATTAGTTGGTCTATATATTATTATAAATTATCCTTTTTTTTTGACATTAGGGACCATTTGACTTCGCCCTTATTTATTTATATTAATTAGTAGCTAATATACATATAATATAAATAAATTTTTGTCATTCAGGTCGGGAAGAGAATCACTGACCTTTTGATACGTGAAGTGAGACCTCACCAAGGGACTAGGCTATAAATTTTCTTTATAATGAAAACGAAACTGTGACATCATTTAAATAACCTGAGCATATAATCAGACATAGTCCGTAGATGTGCAGTATACTTTTTCTAAGCGCTCGGGTCACGTGACCTTTAACTATACTTTCTAAACAAAGGAGGGGGTTAAGCGGAGTTCATATCTGTGTTAAATACTTAAAAAGTTATTGCCAAAAAAAAAACATTTTGTCACTAGCCTTACCTGAGTTTATATCTGACTTTCTACGACAAATACTCACAAAAATCACTTTTTGTTTTTGTTATTAGGCTTTTTATTAAATTACAGAAATCTGTAACCAAGTCCCTATATTTATAATCGCCAATTTTCTATAGATATAAGTGAAATAATATATTTAAATTATATTCCTTAAGCTCTGAGGATGATACCACACGGGGGAAAAGAAAAAGAAAAAGGAAAAATCTTACTGCCTCTCTTTAGGCTTTTATATTTTTTTTTCTCTAAATTCAACATAACGAATAGTCCTGACTCTTGGTGCAGAGGTAGAGGTCTGACCTCACGTACCAAAGGTCAGTTCACTTCACTTACCAATTAATTGGTAGCCAATATAATTCCAACAAATAAGGACGGAGTCTAAATTCTCCATATATCTTATCTTATTATACGTGCAATAATTGTATACATATTTGTATGTTTTTTGAGTTCGAAATTGGTACTAGGGATTTTTTTTGAAATTCACGTATTAGGGGGGTTTTTTGGACTGACAAATCGATCTGTCGAGGTTTCATCTACGGGAAAACTCATTTTGATTGGTTTTTTTCTTAATTAAAGTAATTGATCCACAGATGTGTCAATAAATATCGACAGGTGTCAAGAGTAAAGAGTAATATGAGAAAGTTTAAAAAAGAAAATTTTTTTTTAGGTCTTTTTCGACATCGGAGGCCATTTAGACTCCGTCCTTATTTATTATTAATTTGTATCTAATATAATATAAATAAAATTTTGTCGCTCAAGACGGGAAGCGAACCAAATATTATTATTTAGGTCAATATTTTTTAAAGAACCGAGCCCCCCTCCCCTCCCCGTGGCTGAGAGATTAAAGATACTAACATTGTCAATATTGACAACCTTAAAAGCCGAGGGGTGTGAGTGGATTCGGATTGCAAACAGCTCGATGAAAATTTATTTATTTTATATTATCAATTGGATACCAATTCCAAATATGCCTGGATTACAAGTATCGTAATAAACAAACATATCGTGAATCGTTTCAAGTCTATATGGCCTCAGATGCCAAAAAGATTTAAAAAAAAAAGGACCGAGCGATAGTTCGGTGTCCCAGGTACTAATCATATACATCATAGAATT
>JAAAKE020025405.1:0-10177 GCA_010014785.2 Anisolabis maritima | reverse complement strand
GTTTGATTAGACCTAGCCACCGAGGACTTGTGCCTCTAAGCAGGTCTTAAATAAATTTATTTATTTATTTATTTATTCAAAAATAGAAATCAAAAGAACAAAGGAGCATTATTATTAGACGTTGTTAATTTGTTCATTATGGCCTAAGTGAAGAGGAACAGCCACCGAGATCGTTCTTGTTAAGCAAGGCCAAACTCTCATTAACTTCGGATAGGCTTCGGATGACTTAAAATTTCAACAAAAAAGTTCACACAGTATTAAAAAATTATTAGTTTCGTCATTTACGGCTGCTGAGATCATTTTGACAATAGAATATACATTTATTTATAGAGAAAAATCAGAACGCTTCTAGATCGTTCAACACTCGTGTCTTCTGGGCCACCCATCCGAGGTTCACCCTACGCCAGGGCTCCTGAAAAATACTTGATAATAATTACGATAATAGCCTTGCTGAATAGGATAGTAATCTGGATTGAATCAGAAAAAGTCAAGTGTCTGATACTCTGTATATCCCGGATTCACCTCTCGGGAATCATATCCAGAAGCAAAAAATAGTCACCAGTAATGATTAAATATATTATGATTACGTATTATTTCGTAAAAAACGTCAAAGCATATATTAAACATATTTTCAAATAAATAGACCCAATATTATTTAATTAAATCACAAGACTTTTGTCTCATAATCCAATTCTAAAAATATAATCATTAAAAAGTTGTTCAGTTGCATAAATAATTATTTATTTTTTTAACAGATGGATTACCGAAGTCCCTCGGGTTTTGATAGAACAAGAAACGCAGTGATAGGAAATAAACACTTTAAATTGACGTTTCTTGAGGAAGCCTATACCACAGAACATTGGCTAGTCAGAATATACAGGTTGAATTTTATTTTATTTAGTCTAGTTTTTTTAATATGCCTAATTTTTATTTTTTTTATTTGTTCTTTTGCAGAGTGAAAAAGCCCAACGAATTCAATCGACCACGAATTCCCGTTTCTGAACGTAAAATTAAACGAAGCAAAATATTTATTTCTAAAAAGGTAATATATATCGTATTTTTGGTTGTGTAAAATTTTATCATTAATTTCATTTTTTTCCTCAATATTTTTTAAAAATTTTTCTTTTATTTCTATTAATAGAATGATAGAATAGATTGCTTAGGAAAATATATAGGCCCAAACTAAATGAAGAATCAGGAGTCTTAAGTCATATAATAGTGAGCTGCATGATTTATACAAGAGATCAGATATCGATAGGATAATTAAACCGCAAAGAGATGGGAGGAGATCTTGTCCCTTAGTGCAGAGGTAGAGATCACGCTTTATGTTCCAAAGGTTCGCTTCCCGTCTTGAGCGAGAAAAATTTATATTATATTGGCTACCAAGTAATTTAAATAAATAAATGGCCTCAGATGCCAAAAAAGAAGAGTACAAAAACGAACGGCATTTAGGAAATTACTAGAGAAACTAGTACGAAAACGACCAAGGGGGAGGAGATAATATTAAGAAAGATCTCGAAGGGATGAGGTTTGGTTGGTTGCTCAAATCAGGGGTGAATGGAGAAGGTAGGTTGTTTCGAAGGTGATTCGGCGAATAATCGGCTCTTTCTCTCTTAATGGCATTTAAGGGACCTCGCTGGCATCGTTGTCCCGAGAGGTGTTAGGAGTGATAGCAAGGGCGATCTCTAGGTTCCAGCTGGGGTTTATCCCGCTGACCGAAATGGTGATGATCCTATCCTTTGAAGTGAGGATCTGGTTGGTAATATTATATAATAATTTACATTCCCTTTTCATTTTATTAATTAAAAGTCAGTAGAGTGGGTCAAAAAGGTCTAAATGTCGATGGTCATTACAGTATGCTTTGTTTCATATAATGCTAGACTTTATATTGTAATTAAAGCTTTTTCTGATTTGATATCGATTGATCTAAAAAATCAAGAGCTTTTAAAGACTACCAGGGCCTCCGTTCAATTAAAGCTCCCTTTGCGGTCAAAAAAATAAATTTTTAAAATTTTTTCCTATCTAGATAAAGTTTAAATCTTTGGTTTGCAACACTATTGGATTTGAATAAAATATCAATGTTTTAAATAATAGTAAATAGGTTTCAGTCTTATATCGGCTTTGTCGGTAAAATTAAAATACTCTTTTTATTTGTAAATAATGCAAATAATGTGGCAACGTGACGTTAATTTAGGAAGACCCAAACTTGTTACTTTAGGACCAACAAAGTTAATAGTCCACTCCTGTAAAAATTTTCCTTCAAAATTCAGCCCCTCTAAGGTTCAGTATCGCTTGTTCAAAACTTGACTAATTAATACCATTCTTAATTGCATACCTATTAAAAAAACTAATATTTTTCTTTTATATATTCTTTAGACAAACAAGAGGAAGAAGGGATCCATTAAAGATAAACCTGTGGTTGTGAAAGGCCGAAAACCCTCATCTTCCAGCACGTGACTTAGCGCCCTTTTCTGTGACGTCTCTCGTCTTTTCCACAACAACAACATCAACAAGAACATCAAAAACAACAATACACACGCGTGCCTTTGCACCAGCCGCGAGGGTCATTCTCGTTCTTTCATACTTTTCTTTCTTTTCTTTTACAATCCAATCAAAAAAAAAGACTGATCCAGAATTAAACGAAAAATGAATTTTTTTATTTTTGAAATTTCTTTAATTATCTTTTTTTCCCGAAGAGAAAATTTCATTAAACTTTGTATATAAAGATAAAATTAATCTTTCTTTTGATATAATAAAAAGTGAAAATGTATTTTTGATTGGATTTAAATTTTTTTTTTTCAATTTCCTATTAATTTAATAAGAAAACATTTTTGAAGTGGAAATAAAAAAACATTCCATTTACAAAGGTTTCTAAAAACTTTGTATAATCAAAAAGAGAAATAAAATTTATAAAGATTTCTTTTTTATTAAACACAAAATGAGGAATTTTGTTTAAATATTTAATTGAATTCGTCTCATTTTTTTCATTCTATTCTAATTAAAGAATATGGCGAACTCACGCACAATGCGTCCGATACAAGCCGAAAATCTAGGAAATTAAATTTCTTACATTTAAGACAAATCTTAAAAGATTTTAATTTATTTTAAGGATAAATTTAAATTCTATTTTAAATATTTTAATTTTGAACTTCGTTTAAATTAGGAAACCATCCTCTCTTTCTGTTCTATTAAATCTTTAATAATTTTTTAGCAAAGTGAAAACAATTTTATTTTCAATTTTTTTTTTTAATAAATTCAAATACAGGATGCTCCATCATTTCTAAGTGGTGATGAACCCACTGGGGGTAAGTCATTCGATAGAGCAGGCTTGACCATTTCAGGCTGTTTTCGCTTTACTCTATTGTTGCATGCTTCAGTCGGGTTCAGGCAGGCAGCAATTATTCTAAATTTATGGCCATCAAGCATCAGCAGAATTGGAATTTCACTTGATATTGATTGCATTTTGATATATTCTTCACATATATATATTTTTTTTTCTAGATCCGTTCATTTTTTAAATATGGGCCCCATCTTGTATTTATTTAAAAAAAAAATTGTTTTCAATTCAACTATTTTTTTTGCTTGATTTTGAAAGGGAATCTTAGTTGTTTGATCTCTCTGATAGACCTTTAATTCCAAATCTGAAAGTTGGTTCTTGGTAAAAGAAAAAAAATTAATTAAGGAAGCCAATTTTCTAGAACAATGATTCTCAACCTGTGGGGTGCGTCCACAAAGGAGGGGCGTGAAGACTTGAAAAAACCAAATAAAACCAAAATATTAAGATATATTCTATTAATATAAAAATAAAATGTCAACCCTAAAAATATAGAAATAGGTAAAAAATTAGGGCTATAAAACAAAAAAACGAGCCGGTTAAAACTTATTTAGAAAAATAACAGGTTGAGAACTAGATGTATAAGCTGATCTTTTTGTAATCCGTCTTGCATCATTTTATTTACAAATATTTCGAATCATCACATCACATTGATCCTTCCTAGGAACCTTGAAACTCAACAAAACAAAATAAAAATAGATATGAAGAAGCGATTTGCATCCATCCACACCTAAATGATTCGCTCACAAATGTCACTTCCTCATATCATCTTAATTTTGCCTTCAAAGCACAGTCGGTCAGACTTATAATAAGTAATAAATAAATTATAAATTCTTGACAAAGTCCTTAGTGGCCAAGTCCAAATACAATATCTTGGACAACATATCCAAAATTACAAAAACAATTTAACATTCAAAAAAAAAAGAAAGATAATTATATTTAACATATTTTTAAAAATTATATATACATACGTGCATTGGCAGAATCTGCAGAATGATTTTTTCTATTGGGAGGGGGTTAAACAAATTTTTGTTTGGCCTTTGTTTCTTAAATCCAGTAGCCCAGTCCCATAAAATCTTCACTAAAATTTTTTGGTCTCACCTATAAACTAATCTCTGCCTTTAGGATAATTTTAGGATTTAAATTGATCTAATCAAAAAGGAGAGAGCTTCTCTCCAGACTCCACTCTCTGGAAAGGGGTTTTCATTCAAGTATATTTTATTTGCCTCTGCTGATATTTTGGTGGCTATACCCCACCCATCTTCAGAACAAAGGCTTCTGCGATCTCATTAATATTGTAAATTTACAATATAGATAGAATGCCAACTATATATCCCAAGAGCTAGACAGCGAAAGAAAACAGTCTTTTATTTGGATTCCTTTGTTTGTTTTTTGGCATTCTCCTCACTTTTTTCTTAGGACTTTATATTCCAGGTAAATGGAGGTTCACGACAAGAAAAATTTTGAAAGAGGGTCCATGGTGAAGTAAATATTTAAAAACCGATGGGATCATAATTCCATGAAATGGAAGACAAATGCCTTCTAGATCTTGCACTCAGCCTTAATATGTATATGATGTAAGGTCAACTACAAACAGAACAGCTTGTTTTATTTCTCCATATTTTTGTCGTTCATTTCTACTCATTTTCAAAGAGATAAAAAAAAAACATATTCTTAATAAAAAATTATTTATTAATTGTAAGAAAAATACTCTGGAGTTAAGTGCACATTGAATCAGTTGGGGCCGCATCGTATCGTAAAATTCGACTGCCATACATTCCTATGGGCTAACTTCAATTTAAGCGGATTGTACCGCAACGCAAAATCCGTCCCAGTTGGCGTTACTCCATAGGAACCTATGGTAGGAGGACACATTGCGATACAATGTGGCTCGATCCGACTCAATGTGCACTTGGCTTATTTACGATTTTTCTTTAAAGGCTCGAAATTAGTCCAAAAACTTAAGGTATATCATAAACATCCTTATTATTTAAGAAAAAACATGTTCGTCTTAATGAAAAAACGATAGAGCCTATATAAATTGTTTCTAATCATTTTTGTTAATCGGGAACTGAGAAAAAACTTCTACTTCATTAATTGTTTTCTTCTTCACTCTCAAGCCCTCAAAATAAAATATAAGCGTGGCTCGGCTGGATTAGTGGAATGTAATGTATTAATAACTCACTATATATATACAAAAAACAAACTAGGATGAAAATTAAATGTACAATTGTTATTTTTTGTTAATATTTATAATAAGAATTTCATTGGAATAAGGAAAAGGCTACACAGAAATTGATCAAAATTGTGTGATGACCTTAGCCTTAGAGTTCAAAAAAAAAGGATAGGAAAAGAATTTTTCAAGATTTTATCTCAAAATACTTTTATTTTTATTTTATTTTATTTTATTTTTTTTTTTGTTAAGCCTTTCATATTTTTTTTTTTTTTTTTGAGATAACATCTTGTTAATTCGAATCAATTTTTGTGTTCATAATAATATGTTGGTCTTTTCATCTAAATGTTGAATAAATTTAAATTTCTTAACAAATCCAAATTTATTATATATATATCTATAAATTATATATGTTTAACAATCACTATGTAAAAAAAAAATTATAAAAAAAAAGAGAAAAATACAAAGGCACCATCTGGTATTGCATTTTTTCTCCAATTGTTTTTAACCACTCATTTTTTAGAGAAAGATTTTAATATTATTTAGTATTTTAATAACACGACCATAAGAGGAAGGAGGGGAGTGGCTAAGCGAATAAACAGCCGATCTGAAATTCCAACCCAGCTTTGCGTCGAGTCCTGCTTGCCTCAAAGAATTTTCCAACACAATGGAAGAAAGAATTTTTAAAAATTTTATATTTTATGATCAAATTTTGACCTTATGATTCCATAACAATCTCTTGAAATTTCCTTTGATGATGAGTGTGATATACATTCGAATGGCCGATGAGAATAATTAGTAGTTTTAGTTAGCTACCCCAGCTACTCTAGTCTTCAATGAAATTTTCTTTTCAGAAAAAAATGACAAAATAAGCCATACCTTCTGATATTAAAGAGCATGCTTACTTACCTGTGCGAAGGTGAACCAAAGAACTCTCTAGGGAGAGCCGAAATAAATAAAAGTTCACTGTTTATGTTTGGGTGCTCCTATCATGTTCCCAGACATCCAATTATCTTGATGATGAGTGCATTGAACATTGAAACATTGTTTTGAATAAACTGCACACGTTCAGGTTAACCTCAATGCGTATATGACAAAAATGTCAATTTTTTACGAAATTTCATTCGATAAGCTTTCGCTGGAATGGCGGAAGGTATGGAAGGGCAATCCAGAGACCTGTCAGTTATTTTATGTGGCAGAGAAAGGGATGCTCCCCATTTTCATTTCATATTTAAATATATTAATTATCAATTGATCTACTATTTATTATTTTCTCTTACCTAAATATGTAATATATAGAAAGTCTTGCAATCACAAAAAAATCGATGTAGAGATTTCAACGGAAATGCACGTTTTGAGGTCCCCTGAGAAATCTTTTGAAATATCTGGAATAAATAGGTACATCTTTCGGATATCTTCGAGGTGAGGTGCCTCGTCCTTTTTTCCTCTAGGAATCCTCTTTTCAATTTTCTTTCAATTGAGAATGCCTTCTTTTTAAAGAAGACTGGCCACCAGCTTTTAAAAACAACTGCTTATGCGTTATATGTTTTAATTCAAATTTATTGGTTTTCTATAAGAGTGTAATTAAATTCTCATACTCCTGAAGAGTATGTATTCGATAAGGTATATATAACGACTGATTTAACCGATTAACATGTTGAATCAGCTAGTGACGAAACTGGTAGGAGAGGGGGTGGTTGTTTGGGTAGGCCGCTTCATTTTGAAAGTCTCTAGAATATGGCCCCTTTTCAAAACGACTCTAAGGATCTACCTCATCCAACTCCTTTTTAATATAGATAGAAGAGAGAATCAGAATACGATTTATGAAAAATTTTGGAGTTAACTTTTCATAATGACCAATTCATATATAAACTACATAAAATAGCTATATGATACAAGTACAAAATTCATTTTATTTTTATACTCATTTGCAATCTAGATACGATGGAGATGATGAGAAGGTTTAGAAATGATAGCATTATCTCATTAAAGCAGAAACATTTCAACAAAGTGAGAGCTTCTTTTATAATATAGAGGTTCCTCACTTTGAACTTCTCTTACGCACAATTCTACTTTATTTTCTTGTTAATAGAAGGCAAAAAAAGAATTTCTTTGAAGCTCAGAGGCCTCATCTTTTTGTTTATTTTACCTTTTAATATTTACTTTGTTGAACTTGGAAAACAGTTAGAAAGGGCCGGCGGTCCTGACATAGGCAAGGGGAACAGCCACCACGTTATTTGTTAATAAGCAAGGCCAAGCGCTGCTGAATTCTGGATAGATGCTTCCAAGTAATAAGAGTGGCCGCCGATTCTAATTTTCTTCAAAATAGTCAAAATCAGCAGCCGAAATTAAAAGAAAAAGGAATGAAGGATTTAATTAAAACGTAGATTCAATGCTTGGATGATTTTATTTTATTATACAAGAAAAAATATCAAAATATAAAGAAAGAAATTGAGAATTTAAGTATTTTTTTTTTAAATATATCACAAACTATTTTTTTTATTATTAAACTTTAAAAAATTCAACATTAAAAAGAGATTCATAAAAAAATATAAAAATTCGATTAACTTAGGAGTATTGTCTTAGAAGTTGTCTTTCTACAATGAACTAGATTAAGTCATAAAGATAGGGAGGGGGGAAGGTGTATTATTCATTTTATTTGTACCCGAGAACCATTTGTGGACCTTTAAATTTGGAAATTTCTGATGGACACCCGAATTAAAATTTAAAAAAATTAATGTTAAAATATTTTTATGAAATGTTTGTTTTATAGATAAAAAAAAGTATTAATTTCGATATCAGAGAAATTATGGAAAGTGAATGGAGAATTTTATAGGTGAAGAGGAAATATTGGAAAATTTAGAATAAAAGAATGAATAAATGCTGTTCGAGTGACCATCAAAGCTGATTTCAGTTATTAAATCCATATTAGATTAGATAGAGATTAATTGAGTCTCTCCATTTTTGGTCACAAGCGAGAGAAGACTCCCAGTCTTGGGGCGCTCTGTTCCTTTGGCCCAACGGAACATTTGCCTAGAACAAGTAAAAATTATTTTTCTATTGCTTGTGATTGATGGGCATTTGAAACATAAACGAAATAGATCTATTAAGTAAATAGTGACTTTCTCATAAGTGTTCAATGCATTTGGAATGAAGGAAGTTAGTCACTTGCTTCCTCTTTGTTTGCTCAAATTTAATACACGAGCTCAATATGTTTTTATGAAGAGCTGTATGTATCTTTTCTAATAACCTAGCTAGAATAAAAAGGAAAGTCAACCAACCCTAATTATCTTCCATAGAAAATGTTTGGCTTGAAACACTGAAAGTGATTTTTTAAGAGAGTAGAAACATTTTTTTAAAATTACTTACTCAGCGACAAAAGAGAGAGGAGTCCAGGTGCTATGATCAGCGTCGGGCATCCATTTCCGATTCATTGGCGTATCCAAAGTTACTGGAAGAATTGCAAGTGCCACCGAATTGGTAGGAAGGCCTCCTTTGTCAGCTCCCAGAGAACGAGTTAACTGACGAAATAAAAAATTTCACATAAAAAATTAAGAGAGTGAATGACTAATTTTTAATATTTTATTTAAATTTCATCTAAATTTTCTTTTTATAACTCGTAGACGTTTTTTAACACTAATATTCTTAATTAGAATCCTCAACAAAGTGTAAATATTTTAGTTATGATTGTTGAAGCCTGGAAATGTTATAGTCACAGCAGCCTATATTATAATAAAAATGATTTTTATATCACCCTTACGATACTACGTTTCGGCAACAAATTGTATATTTTTCAATTAGACATTAGAAATCATTGTCTCCTAAGCCAATTTTATAATTGGCACACATACAAAGCTCAGAGAATATTGAAGTAAAAGTAATGCTCATAAGAGTGAAATAAAAATTATTTTTATTATACGAAGGCTGCTGCCTGGCTTTTTCTTAAACTATTAATAATTAATTTTTTAATTAATAATCACATGTCCGGAGATATATTGGAGAAAAACATAAACTCAAGTGATTATGAAACAAAATAAATTAAACTGATTGTGCAAATTTCTTATCTCAATGATTATTCAATCTAAGATGTCTATTAGATATATGATTCACCTGGCCTTCACCATAGAAGGGTTACCCAATAGTCCTTCCTAGATGTTAAATCGGGCTCACTCTGCCTTTTTAGGACATGAGAATAAACCAGGCAAGAGATAGAAAGATTTTATTATTGAACAAAAAAAGCCGTTAAAATGTTAATGTTAATAAGTATTGCACTATTGACATAATATAGATAAATGAGATTGTGTAGTCAATGAGAAAATGTGACTATTTATAGAGATTATTATTGCAATTGATTATTGTATTTATTTCTTTCTAACAAAGCCCCACAAGGATCCGTCAAGTCAGTCAAGGGATCAATTCCAAGGGTGGCAGAATTGCAAATGCAGAACATGTGCTAAAACTAAGGCGGCCCTTGTTCCCAAAGGGATAAATTAACGGAGATGAGACAAAATTGTTTAAAGATTCCGACATATAATTAAAGAATGTTTCTAAATAAATTTACATAGTGATTAAATTTAAATAATAAATTGACGGTAATTTAGGCTAAATAAAGTTATTTAGCCTATTTAAGGTTATCGCCTACAATATTTGTAAAATATCCCTTTATTCTT
>JAAAKE020025383.1:0-10178 GCA_010014785.2 Anisolabis maritima | reverse complement strand
GGCTCTCCTTCTCCTCTCTTGTATATAGGCTACTCATTTGTAACCTTGAATGTCAAGGAACCACCAATCAGGATTCTCCCCACTCCATCATCATTTTCCTCTCTCTTTCACTCCTATTATGATTAATTATCTCTTGTTTTGTCTGAGATCTTATTTTCCTAGACATTTATTCTCTATTCTCTGGAAATATTACACAGATTAAGGAGATAAATTAAAAATGGAAAGTTTAAGATCATTAAAAGAAAAAATAAAGATTTTATTATGATTTTATTTTATTTTATACAGTAGCGCAGCCAGAATTCTTGTTTGGGTCTAAATAAATTTTTTTTCTTGTATGTTTAGAATTAGTTTTTCTTTTATTTTTTTGAAAGTTTTTTTTTTTTATTAAAATCCAAATTTTTTTTTCTATTTTATTGATTTGCGTTGATTTTTCCAATTTTTTTTTTTACTTTACTCCCCAACCAAAGCCAAAAATAATTACAGTCGATCAAGAGAAATTGCTATATATACGGAGGAAGGAGTTGATGGAGCAGCCAGGAAGGAGAAAATCAAAATAAATTTTCTCTTATATGACGACGTTTCGAGCACAGATCTTGCCCATCGTCAGGACACATCAGGTGTAGATTAAATAAATATATAAAGAAGAAATTGCTCCTTTAGCATTTATTGTACACCCACTTGAGGCCTATTGAAGTGATTTTTATACTTAAACAATTCAATCCCTTCCTCCATTTATTCAACCTGCAGCCTCTTTTATACATAATTTGCTAATATATACTTTTAAACAATCCTAAAAAAACAAAAGAATAAAATAAATTTCACGAAGGGAAATTAGCCAGGATCGCTTCCCCTCGATATGATCCCTGTTTGAAAGGTCTTTTTTTTTATATACATTTTTGGCTTTTAGAGTAAGATATACATAATTTTATAAAACTTCATTGGTCTTTATTAAGTAAAAGATTGATAAACTCAAGCACTAGACCCCACTCTTCTCCACCATTTTTTGGAGATAATGAGTTAAGAAATGATATGGATACCTACTGCCTATCTAAACCGATCGATATCCCATCCGTCAACAAGAAATTTGGACAGAACTCAAGCAAGCCTAATACGATTAGTGTTTCATTTAGAAATTGTCTTTATAATAATACATATTAAAAAAAAAAGATTCATTATCAACAAATTTTTATTTTAAAAATATTAATACATGTATTTCAAATAACCATATCTTTAATATTTCGTTTGATATTAATTAATTATAATTTAGGGGAGATACCTATGTTAAAGGAAAATACATATCTTGGTTACTTTGAAAAAGTTTGGTAATTCCTGATTTAGAGGAAAATGATAATCCTCTCTGTTTTTCTTTATTTGTTGGGGAATTCCTTACTACTTGAGGCGAGCGAAGACTTCCTCGGTGCCAGTCAGGAGAGAATTATTATGAATTTGTTATTTTGGTGCTTTCTCTGCATGGCACACCTCACGACACCAATGAGAAAAATCAAAATCTCACGCAATCTAGAAAATCTGATTTATTTTTTTTCCCCTCACTAAATGAATTAAGAAGACATCGGGATTTCCTAATTGAATTATGCGAATAAAAAAAGAACTTATTGGCTTTGATTAAAAAAAAAAGTGATTCTTTTTTTAAACTTTTTTTTTTTATTAAACTTGATCCGATGCCTTTGACCAAATTATTATCGCCTGACCGACTCAATTAGCAATGACCTTTATTTATCTATAAACTTTTTATTATATACATATCTATATATATAGTAAAAAATATATAATCTACATCGAAATTTTTGTAAATGTTTGTGTCATCAAACTTTCTTATATCCCAAAATGGGACCTGAGGATTTTAGAATATTTTTGAACAAAAAAGAGTTCTTTTCAGGACTATTGCTTCCTTCTATCTTCTCTAAATGAAAAAAATCAAATATGATTATTACACTCTTATTATATATAATAGTAAGAGATTATGTTTATAATCATGGAAAATTTAATCTCCCAATCTTTAAAAATTTCAGGCCAAAAGGTCCTAAATAAACACAAAAAAATTGAATGCGCGTATGTTTACATATCTGTATATGTATGAATATGAATGTAGCTTTTTTATTTACTAATATATATGGAAACTATCATCGTAAATGACCTCTATTTACTAATTGTCATAGGAAAACCTAAGAAGATATTAAATTTTGGAGTGAATCGGTACAGGGAGGAGAGGCCGATAAAAAAAGCCCTCTAATATTTAGTAAGAATCATGATATTTTTAGCAAACACCTCACCAAATATTTTGAACTTAAACAAATAATAAAACTTTGTCAGCAGTCCTAGATTAATTTTTATAACAGTCTGTTTAGAAGATGATTTTATTTTAAAAAATCTTGTGTGAAAGACCACATCACACAACTTTATCTTATCTGATTAGGCAAGAAAAAGTAATGTGATGTGTTGTTCACTAGATTTTTTAATAATGATGTTTTTTTCTTTATTTTTGGCTGTATCAATTCAGCCCTTATTTAAAATACAATAAAAAAGAATAATGTTTGATAACAGACAATTTAATAAATATCTTTAAAGTAGTTTTAGTTTTAGAGAAAATCACAAAAATACTTAAAAACATACTAGAGCAAAGTGAACCCCAAACAATTTTGGAGGGATAAGGATTAATACATTTCAAAGATCATCTAATAAATAATTTTTTTAATGAATTTTAATCAAAATTGTTAGAGCGAATTTTTAAAAAAATTGAAAAAAAAAAAAAAAAAACTAAAAAAGTACACCAGTAAATATATTAGCACTCATTGGCCAATTTTATTCAAAAGCTTTGAGGCCTAAACGACGCGTGTGTATAGCTTAAATATATAAATACAGTCTCGAGCAGCTTTTCGTTTTTGAGATATCTTGTTCACGCACAGACAGCGAAACCCATTTTTTTTAGACCCAGGAGCCCTCAAAAATAGTATTTAGTATTTCCTTTGAAATCTCGATATCAATTTTTTTTTGCAATTGCAATACTTTCTATACTATATATTACATATATAGGTAAAAAAATAGATTTAATTTTAATTTTAACAGCTATTGAGACTATAATTTTTAAATATTCAACTACAGTCTTTTCATACTCTTGGCCCCCATCCGAAATTCTCCTATGGATGGACAGCAATCTTGGTTGCTGTTGGTCTTCACCCAACCTAAGGCTACCGTCACTTCTAATATTTAATTTTGTTAGAGATTTAAATGCTGTAATTTTGTATACTATAATATTAAATTTTTGCCAATCTTTTTAACATAAAGTTGGCAAAACACATAGAAAGTTAGTATTTCATAATACCCTAGCTAGCTTAAAGTGTCTCCTTAATTTATTGTTTATAAATACCAGTATTGAATTTTTTAGTGTGTGATTGGTTAACATTCGATTATTTCGTCCCTGTCTTTCTCTCTTTCTGTCCTTGGTATACTTTGTGTCTGTGTGTGTTATCTAAGAGCAAGCAAGCACTTTGGCATATTTTTGGCACTGGCATTGCCAACTCACTCAACTG
Organism: Anisolabis maritima; assembly: GCA_010014785.2. Classification (NCBI taxonomy): domain Eukaryota; kingdom Metazoa; phylum Arthropoda; class Insecta; order Dermaptera; family Anisolabididae; genus Anisolabis; species Anisolabis maritima. The sequence goes on along the minus strand of JAAAKE020025383.1, from coordinate 6,630 downwards.
ACAGGTAACCTTTCTTAGCCAAGGATAGCTTTAAACCACATTTCTCTCTCTCTCTATCTTTGCTGTCATTTTATTAGTGGATACGGTTAGGTGTTGTTTTTGATATAATGGTTGTTTTTAATATAATTGATTACCTTTTATTATAACGTTATAAGGAAGAAAATAATATATTATTTTTATTGTAATAGACTTAAGTGATAACCGCTCTCTGGTAGTGGATACAATTGATGACATTACAACTAATGAAAGTTTGGTTTCTATCAAGATCAAATCATTTGATATCCATTGTTATGGTTATCGTGATTATTAAAGAAAACAAATTGCCCATTTGTCGGCCCAGGATGTCTCGATGAATGGATCATACCTAAAAAATAAACTTTAGATTGAAATATGATCGAAAAGCTCATTCAAACAGTCTATGATTGGTCAAAATGCAAAAAGGCATTTCATTGCAAATACATTAAAAAGTATATACTATCTCTCTCAAATGTAATTAGTCAACCTTCTCCTCAATCTTTTGTTCTGTCTTAATGGAGAATTAAGAGGGTTACATAAATTTCAAAATCATAAAATTCCTTAAAGTTTTATTTTATTTATTCTATTATTAAATTTTTTATTTTCGATTTCAATTAGGTCTCGTAATTATCCATTAAGACGAAACAAAAGATACAGGTTGTCCAATTAATTTGAAGAGGATATTAGATCCTACCATTGAGATGAACTAGAATGCTCATATCTGACGACCATGAGTTTCCGGAACTTATACTTGCACTTTTTTAATTTTATTCCAGTCCATCTTTACTTATCAAGTACAAGTCTCTGGTAGGATCTTACTCTTTCTCTGTGACTTCTTAAGCTGGGAATAATAAAGGCAGTGAAAATTTTTTCTTAATGTTCCTTTATCAAAATTAGTAGTAGTGTATTTAATTTTAATAAATATAGTGATTAAAGAGAGAGAGAGAAACAGATAGATAAATGCCCTCAAAGAAGAATATAACCTGTTTGAAAAATGGGAATACGTTTTTTGTCTGTTCTTATTTTTTAAATACCGTAATGATTACTTCTAAAAATTATTGTGTTGCTCCATTTTAAAACACCTAATTTTTTTTTTTTTTAATTTACTGAGAAAAAATAGCGGAAAACACGTTTTAAGCATCATAAGGATTGAATTTAATTCGAATTTACCGATGATCAATTATCATTAGTAAAATTACCAGAATTAAAAAATGGAAAAGACTTTTGGTTAAAAAGAGAAATAATTCCTCTTAGAAATTTAGAAGAAAATGAACTATCCTTTATAGTTACTCCATTGCTCCTCTCTCTTACTAAGCACTCTCTTAAAATTTTCATTAATTCATAGGGTTCAATGCCGACTCGTTTGCGAATCAGAGTCTGATTTTGTTCACTCTCTCAAGATGGTATATGATTTAGAAATGATTTTCAGGGGGAGGCATTTAGATGATCTTTTTGTTACGGTCTGTTTGCTTGAATATCGAGGGGATTGAGTGAAAGTTTCTCTCTCTTTCTCTTTACACTTTCCCTAATATCGCAATCGTTTTAGAGAGACAGACATTCTGAAGATTACTAATTGAGAAACTGTCTGACAAACGATAAAAATTAATTATTTAAAAACGTCTTTTTTTTACCAACAATTATCTTTTCTTGTTCACAAGCCAAAAAAAAGTTTTTACATTCTTGAAATGCAATTTTTTACAATTCATTGGGACACCTTGAAAGATATGGCCCAAGCCGAAAAGACAAAAAAAATGTCTATCAAATTTTTGCCTTTAATATTGATAAAATAATTTCCATTTCTAATCGCTCTTTCGAACTTATATATTTATTACAATTATTATATTTCTTGTTAAAAATTAGGCTATATTTCTAACTAGGGTTGAACTTAAACTTGTTTGATTTCTGTGTTTCAATTAAAAAAGTCCCCTTTTCTCCATTTTCAAATATTATATAGGGGATGTTTGGATAATATGTATTTTCTTGTCACTTCATTCTATCGATTACTCGTTGAGTTCTCAAAGTTAATTCAGAAAGGAAGAGATTTTTTCAAACCAAAAGATCCCCTTTCCCAGGTCTCGTGGAGAAAAAAAATCAAATAGGTAGCGTCGAAAACGTGTATCTATAAATAGATATTAATTCCAAATAAATTTATATCGTATCTATTATTTAAGGAAATAACTAAGCTGTTTATTTTGTCTGTTGTTTTTATTAAGAGAATTTAAAAACAACTTTATTTTGTTATTTTAGGTTGTTTGAAAGGCGATCAGAAGAGGAAATAAGGAAGCTAGATAATTTATTCAAGTTTCGAACCCTTCTATTCTGTTTTATTCAAATTAGATAAAACCCATTCATGAAAATTCATCCAGTAAACTTGTAATTAGCGCAATAGTGGAGGAATAATAATATTATTATTATAATTATTTGCATTTCCAATTTAACCAAGTTGAGCATAAATCCCGGAAAAGAGTTGAGGGAGTGATGAGGGAAAGGAAATATATTGAATCAACTCAAGTCATCAACCAACCAACTAACCATTCTATTCATTATTAATTAGATCCAATGGAATGTATTATTATATTGCCTCCCAAACTCAAACTTTGTATATTGTAATTATTGAGTGTGAGTGCCACATGTTTCACTGTCCACAGGAATTCATTTTAGGCTCAGTCGGTCAATTGAGGTCAATTGTCAAAGTTGTTGTTGATTGCTGTATGTGCGAACCACTAAGAACAAACAAAAGAACAAGTTTTGTTTGCTATTTTCAGGAATTTTTATCATTTACATACATTTCCTATTTGTATAGAAAATTAAAGGAAAGTGGAGAGAAAGTTTTGCAATCTAGAAAGAGAGCAATCTTAACAGATTATTTATCACCGGAAATGAATAAAAAAAAAAAGATAGATTTAAAAAATAAAAAATAAAAGATAATTTTCAAATCAAGGGTCGGAAATCTCGTTCCAGGCTTTTAGAACACCTTTCCTCCAACCAAAAAAAGAAAAATATCAAAACAATAAAACACTTATGACACTTAGAAACTTTTTGTTCAAAAAAACATTAATCCAATATTTTTTTAATTTTTGAAAAAAATTTTGATTTTGGTTCCTAAAAATATCCAAATGTCATTGCTTGAAACCAATTAAAACGTCAGTTTCTTCGGCCACAATTAGAAGCCCCGATTTAGTGGTGTAAATAAGGGTACGCATGTTACGTGTTGCGTAAGAGACCAATGATCTAGTAACATTCCACTTAATCTATTATTTAATTTATTAAATTTATTTGTAAAAACAGTAAAAAGACATATTCGAAAGTGGTAAACTGATTTGAAGAGAACCCAATAAAATTTTGTATAAGGTCTAAAAGTTCAGTTTAAGCAACTGCCCCGACTCAACTACTATAATAATATCTCAATACAAGTAAGAACCTAAATTACCAATTCGAATGACAGATAAGCAATGAACATCGTTTTTCTTTTTTGGCCGCCTTTTTTGGGTTAATTTGGAGTTGGGATACAAAATTGAGAGAAACAAAAGGACTTTCAAACAATTAATTAATTATTTGTTTATGATACATATATATTTTTCAGTCATATACCAAATGGCATAAATAAATTTTTTTCGGACTGAATAGCGATCTGAAGGTTTTAAAATAAACAACAACAATAAGTGATTGTTGAATGTTTACATAATTGGGCTCAAGGTGGCTCCGCTGTTGCTGCGATGTTTTGTTTTCCCTAAATGACTCAGCAGCAGAGCAGCATACTACATTTAGCTGAGTTTTCCTTCCGATGATGGCGGCCTTGACCTACATCACTAGATGGATCAATAGACTCTGTAATGCAAATGGATATAAACACAACTTTAAAATTTAAATGGAATTGTTTAAAATATGAAAAGACATAATATAATGAATAGATAGGTTTGTTTGTTCAGTTACAAACTTTCGTTTCACAAATCCAAAATATTTTTTTTTCCAAAAATAAGTAAATATGTAAATGAAATATATTTTTCTAGAAGAGCACATCTGAAAGACCTTTTCGAATTAGCGAAATTTAGCTAAATACAAAAAAAAGAAACGAAAAAAATAAAAAATTTAGGGAAAGGAGACCCACTTGCGGTTGAGTGATTTAAATAAAACTTTATTGGGTGATACCTAATCTTGATTTAGACAAGATGATAAAAAAGTCACTAAATTAAATTCATAAGAGCCCGTTGCTCGTGAACCGCCGAATAGGTGAACCATTAGTGAAATTTGTCCTATTAACTTAATAGAGTTCTCTAGTTAAATTGAGGCGGGAAAACCGCGTGTGGCATTAACTCATTATTCCATGATACCAAAAGTCCCACCATAAGAAAAATTTACTTGGTTTTCCTCGTCATGTTTCTGGTGTGCTAGCTACTACATCAAGGTCATGCAAAAAATTATATTTTCAGTTCCTGAGATATTCTTTGTCAATATGGTCGTAAAAGTAAAGAAGAGAAAGTAATCTTGGTATCTTGGATATAACTTTTTCAACAACTGTATCAAATTTCATAGTTTTTAATTATATAAAAAATTTCCCCCTAGACAAATAAAAAAGAGAATGTTTGTTTATTTTCATTAAAGAATTTGAAAAAATATATATTTACATTGGCGTATACAGAAAGAAATAAACAATATCTTTCTTTGTTTGGACATTTATCTATCATCAAAGCTTTTGCAATCAATGCTCTTTGTTATTACCAATAAGTTTTATTCTAAAATCATTTATTTACTTATTACTTTTTTAATAATTAATGAAATTAAAATTCATTAGATGTTACACTAATGTCTTGCTAGAGCTCAATTTCAGTAAATATTACTTACCTAAGTAAAAGGGTCTTTTCTCTCTTAGGCGTAGACCCTTTGAAATTGTAAAGGAAAACAGGACAGACGTGAACAAAAAGTTAATTATGTCACTCAACCTTTGAATTTAACTTTTTCCAATATTAAAAATTTTTTTGTTATTATAATTCTTCTCTCTGGCATTGATCATGTTTATAAATGTCTATGTTTTCGTAGAATGGAGCAACACAAACAACTGAAGTGCGCAAACGTCTCGATGAAGTGCGTCTTTTGGAATCAAGAAAATCGGCACGTTTAATGGACTCGGATACAGATTTCGCTCGATTAGCAGACATGGCGGGTGACAGAAAGAAAACCTCTTCGATCGACGTACCAGGATCTCATGGGTGAGTAAGTGAGCGTCACCAAGCAAGTCCAAGTTTATGATTGCCAAATCTTCTTCTCCCTCTCCCTTTCTCTATCTTTTTGTAAACAACATGAGAATCTACCATGTGTATCCCTTCTAATTATTTAATCTCTTAAAATGATAGATTGAATAAATAAATAACTTTTTATTAAAAGAGACTACCAAACCAAAATAGGTGAAGCACGTACCTTACTAGACCAATATTATTTAATCTATGATTCTCCAACTACTGTATAACAAATCGAATGTCTAATTTACTAATCACTACACCTTGCGTAATAATAATAATTCGTCCTAATTTCTTTTATCTTTAAACATTTACATGTAATTATAATGTTTAACTTGTATCTACCTATCTATATTCATATTCAAATGGATTGGATATATTTATTTATCCAATAATGAAAGATAAAGAGATTAATTTTCTGTGATTATTTCTAAAAGAAAATTTACATTACAAGGTGGACTTGATCATATCATTAAATTCAAATTCTAATGTCAACTTCATTCAAAGGAATGATCGTCATTTCAACATCTTTTTGGAAATGAACAAAGCGTTCTATGGGAATCAAATTAGCTCTTAAATTCCTAAATTCTTATATTTACTATTTCTCTCAAAAGTAAATGGACAACTTGTATCTTTTGTTTCATCTTAATGGATAATAAGAAGATATACCAGGGTATATAAAATCGGAAATACTAAAATTAATAATAACTAAAACATTAAGAAATTTGATGATTTTGAATTTCATGTAGCTCTTCAAATTATCCATTAAGAACAAAAGATACAGCTTGTCCAGGATTAGGGAAGAAGTAGAGATAGAATTCTCTTGGACATCATTGAGATAGGGATTAAATTATTTTTTGTACTCTCCTCCCCTCTCCCCATCTCTCTCATTATTTCAAATAAGCATTACTACTCACGTCAATAATTGGCAAAATGTTCACCCATCTTTCTATTGCTAAACTGATTTATTTTTTGTACTTTGCAATGGAATTTCAAAATAAATAATATCTGAATTTATATCAAATTCCATTAAATTCCTTTAGGGGAGAGGAATAAATTCTTTGTAATCTAGAATAATTCATTGTTAATCTCCATCTTTAACTATAAAATTATTTTATTCTTCGATATCATTTGCATTGCATTGCATAATTTAAGCAACAATCTCATAATTGGCAGGTAAGGCAACTATCACTCATCGATTCCCGTTCAATTCGATAATTTCATTTAGATACAAAATATATTAAATATGCCCACGATATTCGTTCCAAATTATTTGTTACCGTTGCAGTTAATTTCACGTTTGTAACATATAATCAAGTTAATAATAAAATTTGAATCTTTTCCACGTGGGTTTTTTTTTGCATGAGTTATTTTTATCCCA
>JAAAKE020025361.1:0-10179 GCA_010014785.2 Anisolabis maritima | reverse complement strand
GGGGGCATAAGAATTTTAGAAAGACTTAGGTGGGGCATGGCACAAAAAAGGTTGGGAAACACTGCTTTAGACCCTCTCGATTCAAAGGTTCCTTTCAGCGAAAATTTTCCATATTCTGTTTTTTTTTTTTTTTTTTTTTTTATGTATATAACAAAAGTTACTTAAAATTTAATTATGAATAAATTTTATATAGATAACTTTTTTGAAATATTATAAAAAAAAAGACAAAACTAAAAAACTGCCAGAACAAAGTGCTCTTTAGTTACATACTAAGACAAAAATATACGTTTTATGTATCTTTAATTAAGATACTTCAGTAGAACTAGTATCGGTTGGCCAATTTTGGTCAAAACTTTACTATCACATACTCAGGGTAGTCTAAATTCATTTTTAAAATTTCATTGTTCTATGATTTGAAAATTAGTCTATATTTTTGGTTACTGACATTTCCTGAAAATCATATTTTCCGCAAAACGTATATTTCCGGTCGATTTCGAAATTTTTGGCCTAATTTTTTTTTTTAAATGTTTATTTCATCCTTTTTAATTCATACAATTTTTTTTACAATAATAAACAATTGTTTTGTTAATTTCTACATATTGGTTTTTATCCCATGGAGGGCTCTCAAAACTCTGACTAATTATATACTTATTTGTCTTCTGCTATTATATAATTATTTTGTTCTTGTTTTTCACTGCTAGGAAAGCCTAAATCTTAAAGCCTCGAAATTTTGAACCTAATGCATTACTTTCATTACTTTTAGTAAGTGAAAGTAAAAAATGCTCAATCATAAATAAATAATATTAAAGAACTTTTAACTATCCAAATTTTCAAGTACAGGCATAAATCAGTAGTATATATATTACTAATACTTTTTATTTATTTTATGAATTAAAAAGATATATATTCACACTTACCTAGACATATATTTCCACTAAAAAATTTGGCGTGAGCAGAAAATATAAAGAATAATTAATCATTGAGTATGAGGGAATCAAGAGGTTGAAAAATGGATGTCATTCAATCATTTGATGACCTGGAGATCATATTTTGACGTCATTTGAATTTCACTATTTTTTTTTTTGTAAATTGTATGACAATCATTTTGAGAGAAAAATTATACAAAATTTATCATTAACCAAATGGATAGTGCTTTCAATATTAAAAAAGATTTTTTCAAAAGGAATGCCAAACTTGATTCCTTCTGGAGTAAAAGAAACAAAAATTTATTTCATATTTGGGATAGTCTGGCCAGCCAATCCTACGAGTCGACGTTTCGGAGAACTAATGTCTCCTTCTTCAGGATTAAAATATAAATTCTTCCATATTTTTCATCATAAAAAATTGTCGATTGAGAAAGGTATTGTGTGGTCTTCGCACAGTTATTAACAAATGATGATACAAGAAGTGTTTTCAAATAAAAGTTGGGCACAATTATAAATAGAACAATTTCGCAAATGGATATTATTAAATTCGCAAATGGGTTTATTAAACTTTATTTGTCTGTCTGTTTGGATAACAATTTGTCAATTCTTAAAACACGTTCCGATGAGTTAGATATTTTAAATTTTTATATATAGGCTCAGTTACAATGGCAAAACATTATATTAAAACGAGACTCATTTACAGGGGAACAGCATTGGAAAATCCAAATATCTCTAACTAATAAATAATTTTGCGAGCAATACAAGTTGATAAATTTGATTGAAGTGACACTCCCAAATTTCCAGCAGGAATTGGAAAAAAAAACTTTCCGTGACGTCTTTCTTGTAGGTTTTTTCAACACAACCGGATCTTGAAACAATACAATTCATAGTACCTCTTGTAAATTATTATTAGCAAAATTTAAAGCATTTTGTTTTTATCTCAAGGTAAAAAAATCCACAAATTACAAAATGATTGATTTATCTTTTTCATTATTTGGTTGAATTAATGCTTAAATCAAAGATAAAAATAAATATATTTTTGAAAAATTTCCTTATTAGAAAATAATTGTATTGATTAAATAAACTTAAAAACATTTTTATTATTATTCACTATATACTCATTAGTTATTGGTCTGACTAGACTTGGTCATTTAATCTAGTTTCGAACCCAGGATCTCTGGCCTTTCCTGGGTCTCATTTGTATAAAAAAATCCCAGTTTTCACTTCCATCAGCCCACATGTGTTGTGTGTTGATCTTTCGAGAAAAGCCTAATTTTTTCCCATTAACAGGGGGAGATTAAAAAACAACTGAGCTGCACAGGATGAATCCGAAACAAAAATTTTTAGTCTCTTTTAGGTTAATATTTTTTAATCAAGAAAATAGCAATTAACCTTTTTGGGGCTTTGATTAATTAAACACAAGAAATATTAGTAAGATCTCTTTCTCCTCTTTCCCCTAATTACCTAATTTTAATGATGGATATCGATTCGAAATATAAAATCGCTCTCATTTGCTCATCAACCATTTATCTAATTGATCAGTGAATTGAAAAAGTTTCTTTATTAGCGATCAAAGGCAACCGGAAGGGTTAAAAATAAATGACCTTCAAAAAAAAGGGCATACAATAGAATTTGCATGCAATGCAGTAGAACTAACAATAAAAAGTGGGGGAGAATCAGATGATGTTCTTACCTAATAAGGAGATAAAAAAACGACTTCGGAAGCCTGAAGTTTCTGGGGGAATAATATTAGAAATAATATTAAAAATTAACCCCCTCCCCCTCCCCCCGATGATTTTTATTAAAGAATAATCTTACTATATAAATAACTATTTATATCAATTAATCGAATATACGTATTGGTACAGTACATCTCCGATATATTTTTCCTTTGTTCTCTACAAATTAAATATACATTCGAAACATTATAAAGTACAACTCGTTGAAGAAAAGAGCAGTCAGAGAGAAGAAAAAGTCACTGAGATCATTGTCAATAAGCAAGGCCAAGCACTGCTTAACCTCGGATAGGTGGCCTCCGAGAAACATCGTCCGCCGGAAGCCAAGAATCAAGATGACCTCAGCTGAAAATGACTGGAAATTAAAATAAAAAAGATAAGATACAAAATGAGTAATGATTAACTTTTAAAGCCATAAAGTCTGAATGGCCTCAGATGCCGAAAGACTTCAAAAAAAAAAAAAAAAAAAAAAAAATCTAGAGCCGCTAGTTCAAATTTTTCATTGTTTTTTTATTTTATTATTTTTTTTTTTAGTCTTTTTTGGTATCTGAGCCCTTCCTTATTTATTTATATTTACTGGTAGCCAATAAAAAATAAAGAAGGACTCTTGAAATTTAAAAAAAAAAAAACACTTTTTAAAGGTTTTTTTTTCCAAAATTATATGAGCATGGGCAAAGAGAAAAAGGACACTTGTCCCCTGAGAAAATTAAAAATATGATTTGTGAAAAATTACTAATCAATTTGCCCGTTTCTATTTTCTATTTAAATATACTCGCGATCTGAGTTTATGAACATAAAATACTAAAAGTATCAAAATTCTTACATCTTTTAACTTATTAAAAAATTAATTTCTTTTGATATTAAATTATTAAAATCTATTTGAGATTATCAAATAATATCACTAGAGACAGGATGCCTAGCATTTTACAATAAAGAATAAATAGGAATCTAAGGGCGGTTTGCGTGACTCTCTTTAGACCTTATTTTGGACGAAAATTAAAATTTGACTCTCCTATCAATATAGTGGGGAAAATAAAAATTTCATTTGGATTATAATATTTTTTCAAATAATTAAAAATAAAAGAACCTGGCTAAGCCTCGGGATCTGAACTCGTCTTAATTATGCTCCGGTGGTTGTTTTCTATTTCATTTACAATCCTGGGGTTTTGTTTTTTTGTTTTCGCATCACAAAACATGAGGATAAACAAAACCTATAGAATGTTGCAAATATGCAAATGGGGGGGGGGGGGGGGGTCCCTAGAGCAACATAACTCACTTGTCAATATGATGTATTTTTGTACTTTTGTTTTTATTAATATCGTGAAATTTATTAATTAAAGGGGAAATTCTGATTGACAAGGTTTAAAGGCCTCAAATGAATAATATATTAATAGAAAAAAAAGGTTAAAATTTTATCAACTTAATCAAATGATTAAATCAACCTTGAGACATACTTGAAATATGTGTCCAAATGTATAGTTTATTTTAGCAATAAATTGTGCGTTTCTAAAGTTTTTTTTTTTTTTTTTTCATTATTAATCGGCTGCTGGGTGACCAGCATTCAGTTTGTTCTCTTTATTTTTTTACATTTCTCTTTATAGATTTATTTTAATATGTATATATATAAATATATTCTCAAAAACAATAACAAAAAATATAATTATAAAAAAAAATTAAAATATATTCGATATTAATAAACATGAATATAAATATATAAAATAAGTATAAGTGGGCTATCAGATAATTAATTTTGAGGTTCTGACAAAGGGATGTAGCTGATGGAGTGCTTCGAAGTCTGGATTTTTCAAAAATTTGTTGAAAGATGTCCAAAAATATGTTGGATCTTATATTTAAGACGTTGACGTTTGTAATTCGGACATTCTATTAAAAAATGTATAAGTGAATGGAATATTTGTACTGGTACAGAGAGGATATTGATTCTAAAGTTCTATTTCGATAATGACAGGTCATATAAAAATTTTTTAATAACACATCTCTTCTATGATGCATCTTCTTTGACTAATTAGGAAATTACTCGCAAAGGAAGGAAAGAAGAATTGCTAGACGCAGTTCGAGTAACTCATGCCATTAGTAAGATGTCTTTGAAAATAAAAATTTATAAATTAGTATTTTCAAATTTTTTTTCATAGAGCTGCAATTTTTTTTGAAGGAAGTATTACTGAAAAGAGTGAAGGTAAGGTTTAGATGGTTGCCGCCCTCCATTAGGGAGACCCGTAAAAGGCCCGTTGTGATACCACTTTTTGGGGGGTGAGATTATCTCTCCCCTTCCTACCCCTTGAGGAGACTTCTGGCAAAGTTGGAATTAATTTTTTGCGGCAAGCCAGACTCGAATCTCTATTTTCATACTCTAGGTTCCTAATCCGTCTTAGCCACTGCACTGAAAGTTTAAGAAATATAAAAAATAATATATAATTATTAAAAAATTGAGGTTAATTAAATTAGAAAATATATATATAATAATAAATATGAGAAGAAAACTCAAGAAGTTGTTGGATGTCTTCTTGGGGGTCTTTCTGCATCAGCTCGTCTCCGTTGGGGATAATAAATCTGAGAGTTGTTAAGAAGGAGAACCCACAAAGGGGGTTCACAAGGCGAAGGTGAAAGTTGGTGATTTGACCCGAAATAAGGGTTGAAGTAAAAAGGGGTTGGAAGAATTTCCGCTCCTAAAATAAAGGTTAAATAAATTTGGATGATTTTTAGATCTTACTCTCCAAAAATATAAAAAAGGGATTCGGGGAGAAGAAATGAGAAGGAATAATAAGTAATATCTTTTGTCAACAAAGGCAGGTCAAAGGTCTGGGGAACCAACCACTATAATCAATTAGAAAAAGAAACCTGATCGCGCGAGTTTTTAATTAATTTTTAATTAATGAGCACGAAGATAAAAAAAAACTGAGCGAACATTAATAACAATAAGAAAGAAAGAAAGTAAATAAAAAAATAGGTTCGGATGGATACCAAATGGTATAAGAAAATCTGACGGTGATATTTTAAATGGAAAGAAATTTTTTTAATTTGGCGAATTAAGAGAATTTAATTTGGCTTTAGAATAAAAAACATATAGGCAAGAGTAATAAAAGAGAGCGTGCGTAAGCAAAGTGCGCAGTGGCTCATCATAGGCCAACGTGAAGAGAAGCCTTTAAATTGTGGGCCCTATTTTGACCTGGAAAATGATTAATACATCATAAAAATTAAATAATTTATTATATGTAAAGTTAATTTAATCAATATGGTTTAAAAGAAATTCACAAAAACCCCAAAAACGTACAAGAGTAGTAGTAGGGGGGTCAAGTGGGCCTCAAACAATTTTGCGCTGGATAAGGGTTAATTGAATTATTTTCTCACTATATATTACATATATAGATCAGAGAAAATAAAGATTGAGTTTATTAACAGTTGGTGACGAAAATTTTTGTTTTTTTCTTCCTAATCCTTTATCACTTATTTAAAAATTATTAATTTTTAATTTTTTTTAGAATTTAAAATTTGAGAAACGATAAAAAAAAATTAGAATTTTATTATTTTATTAAGTTATGCATTATTTAACTAGTATATTTTTTATATAGAAAATATTAAATTACTGATAGACTATTAAAATATTTTCCAATATCTTTCATAGACAAACTTTGAGAAATTTTTCACGTGGCTAGGTTTACTTTTTATGCATGTCTCTTAGAGAGTATCGGGATTAAATTTCCTACCCGAGAAGCTTAAAAATTAAATAGAAAATTAACCAAGTTATGAAACTATTTAACCAATAGAACATGACCTGATTTGGTCACCGCATAGCCTTTACTTCTATAAATTCAATAAATACCCTTTGAGGACTCTCTTTTACAAATGGGATATTTTTTATTTGATTAATTTTTTGGAACAAATCTATTTACAGAAAATGGCATTTAATTGATGATATTTTATTTTATTTAGACAAAGGAAGGGTCTGATTTAAAATAAAGGGAAAAAACTCCCCTCATGGTGTATCAAGTGATAGTATAATTATTAAATCGAAATGAGAAATTAAAATCGAATAAAAAAATAAAATAACTTTGCAGGAGCAAAACCTCCATAGGGGGATGTGAAGGCATTTTTCAATTATTTATAATCAAATGGTATGGTCGGACGGAGTGACAAAGGACAGTATCTAGCTTTTTTCCTTTTCAACGCTGAATCCAACGATGAACCAATTCTCAAATAATTAACTATTTTCCAAAAGCGACGATTCGTAGTGATCTGCTCTCCTCTCTTGCGTTGGAAAAAGAAAATAACTCGAAATGGAAATTTCAGGAATGAAGTTTTGAGTCGTTCACTCATTTTACTATGAATTTTTCGCTTATATTCTATATATATATATATGACTATCATTTGGTTTAAATAAATATGGACTATGTTTTTTTTAATTTACTTTAATTTATTAAAGTATCAATTTCAATAAAATTTTAATTTATTTATTGCTGTTTAGGAAAAAGTAAAATTTAAATATTAAATGTATTTAAAAAAATTTTATTTATTTATTTATTGTTTTTTTTTTTTCGACCATTTATTCTACGGCCTTATTTATTTATATTATTTGGTAGTCAATATAATAATATAAATAATAATAAATTTTTGTCGCTCAGGAGAGTAAGCGAATTGACTTTTTGAACATGAAGCGAGCACTCTAGCCCTGCACCAAAGGAGAGAGCTTTTTTTATTGTTATTCTGGAAAATAATTAATTATCAATTAAAAATAAAATTTTTGAAGTTACAGGGTTCGAACTCGAGCTAGCCAAAATATAATACATGGCCAATAGGGTATTTTCTTTTATGTAATATAATTTTTAATTTACTTTAATTTATAGAAATATTATTTTAGGCTAGGTTAGGTTGAGGTGGTTGCTGCCCTCCACCGGGGAGACCAGTAATGGCCCATTGTAATACCACTTGGGCGCTTCTCAACCCCTTTGGGGCTGTGACATCAATAGACCCCTTGAGGAGACTTCCTAAAGTTAGAAATAATTTTTTTATGGCAAGCTGGACTCGAACCCGAGTAGTTGAGATCCGTAGCTTATCCGTCTTAGACACTGCCTCCTCTAATTAAAGCATTAATTTCAATAAAATTTTAATTTATTCGTTTTTTTTTTAAGTCTGAGGTCATTTAGACTCCAGCCATATTTATTTTAAATGATTTGGTATTCATATAATTTAAATAAATTTTTGTCGCTTTAGACGGGAAGTGAACCTCTGACCTTTGATACGTAAGCCGAGACCTCTACCTCTGCATCAAGGGACAGGGCCCAACAGGATGTGATAATATCAATAGGCTGATCACTTAACTTTGACCGCTAATTACTCTAAAACTAAGGCCCATTCACTCAAACCCTTTTACACTTTTAATCTCCTAAACTCCACCCTTCGGATGGCATTTGTTTCATTTCTTTTGGCATTTAAAATTCATGCATTTCCCATATATATAAAAATTTCACTTGAAAACAAATAATTTATATAAATAAGAGTATTTCTTTTAAGTCGACTCATGCATTTAATTTGTTTATTATACAATTATAAATATTTACAATAGTAAAAAAAAAATATACTTCCCTGAATTTTATTAATAATATTTTCCATCCTCTCTCTAAAGATGCCGTTATTTGTTTTCTACATTAAATTCTAAGCGCGATATTATATTATTTAGTTTGTTTAAGTTAAATAATTATATAACTTACGATTATATCATATTATATTTCACCTCATCGTGTATCTTTCTTAATCTTTAAGCAAATTGCTTGCAATTCAGCTAAACGGAGGGGAGCGAAAAAGCGAGAGAAAGAATTAAGGATGGAGATTTAATGCTAACGTGATCAAATATTTTTCTTTCAATTAATGGAAATTAAAAAAAACTTTGTTGAATATATAATAAATGCAAAGATATCGCAAAAAAAAGTCGAGGAATCTTAACCCCCTCTAAGAGGTGAATTCAGAAACGGTTACGAAACCGTTCTCGAGGGGGTCAAAACTTCCATTTTATTTTAAAAATGAAAAAGATTAATTTTTAATAAAATATAACTTGCATCTCAAAAAGAATTTTAATTATATAAAATTCTGAAATGCTTGTTTGATTCGCCCTAGGTCCTCAAATGTATTCATAATATATAAAAGTATAACAAAATACTCTTGGACAGAGATGGGGAACCTAAGCCCTTCTCTGCGGTCTTAATTATATTTATACTAAACTTGTGAAGTCCCCTGAGATTAAAAAAATGGGTCTCGCAAAATGGACTGTCTGTTTGTTAACAAAATAACTCAAAAACGAAAAAAAATTCCAAGTTCAAACATCTATCTATTATCATTAAACGAGCTGACCTTGTATGTTAATTTTTTTTCGAAAACGGCTCAAATGATTTTGATAAAATTTGGTGTGCTTATTAATTGCGAGGAATTGATTGTGTTAGGTCTTATCTTATCTTATCTTTAGGTCGTTTTTGTTTAGTGAAGCTTATTTTTTACGATTGGCTATATCATTAAGTATCGTCTAATTACAAATGTCCTAGTTTTGAAAGGTCTCTTTTATTGTTGTTAAAATTCCGTTGAGGCATTTGGTATAAGTAAAAAATAAAAAATAAAAAAAAAATTTTCGATTTTGTAATTTCAATTTTTTACAACCAATTTTATGACTAAAGTCCTTAAAAGTAAAATGTTGAGTATTTAATTTTCTAAATCGTTGTGTAATTCATTAAATTTGGTCAAGTATACATATAGATTTGGGAGATTTTTGTAAATAAAGTAAATGTGAAATTGGGGCCCATGAAGTTTGATCTTTAATTTTTATGGTCAAATAATACGTTTTATAACAAATTAAATGAGGATCATTTTTGAGGTTTGGGTATAAATGAAAAATGAATCATTATTCATGTGGCAGGCACGCCTTGGGTGGATCAAATGAATACGGCCCTTCATTTAAAAAACGTGCCTCAGCCATGCTTTTCGAATATTTTAAAAACATGTTTGGTTGTGGGAATATCCTTCGAGTTGATATTTTTTCGAGAGGTGAGAAGAGGTAATCGCGACCGTAAAACAGCGCCACTGATAACAATTCCTATTATCTTTAATGGTCGGCCTTGCGTGACGTCACGGGTGGCGAGCATGCGAGCGCCTCGGGCATTCAAACGCTGAGTGACCTGCTTGGTTCCATGCCGACCAGACCGGTCGCGTGTGTCGCGGGTGTCTTTGTGTCACTGCCATTTTAAGTCAAGTGTGGTGTTTTCCGTGTTAGTGTTTGTTGTTAATGTGTATCAATCAAAAATTATCCCATGTAAGTAAAGAATAAAAAAATATAAGCTTAAACAGTTTTTTATGTCCCAATAGGTGTAGTAGCCAGATTTAAATTATTTTCAGTTTTTGATGTTTTTTTATTTTTGAAATAAAAAAAACTTATTCCAACTTATTTGGACTTCTGAGGTTTTTTTTGGGTGGGGGGGGAGGGGGGGGGGGAATTACTTTTCTTAGAGGGTAAAAATTAA
>JAAAKE020025350.1:0-10179 GCA_010014785.2 Anisolabis maritima | reverse complement strand
TTTTTTTTTTTTTGAAGGCTTTCTTATTTAAATTTGCTCCTTATGAGAATATGTATATATGTATGTCTCCTCCCCCTCCCAATTCAAAAAAATCATAAATCACCACTCAAGAATGAAAGGAGGGATATATTTATATAAAATTTGAATTTTTATTATTTTCAAGATTATATATATATTCATGATAAAATATGTCATTTTTTATTTAGGGATTTCGCAAATGCCAATATGCACGTAAGACAAGACAGCCTCTCGTCATGGATGCCATTTTTATTCACACGTATCTACTTTTTAGTAAGAAATTTTATTTGTTTATCTATTTATTTAATATTATAATTTAATGGTTAATATTATTTATAGTTATTAGGAGATCAGGACAGCCGTTAACTCAGGGTTTCAAAAATATAGCACTATTATGTTTGAATTAAAAAAAAAAAATATTTTTGAAATTCTCAATTTTCTTTAATAAATTACTATATTTATCAAGCCTTCTCTTATAATTAATGTCAACAACATAATTTAATTAGGGAAAATATTTGTTGGGATTAAATTCAAAATAAAATGATTCGGTGTAATTTCTTCTCAGTGGAATCAGGAAATTTATGACAAGGAAAAAAATTATATTTCAACATTTTCTCGCTTATTCAGGAAAAATACCTAACGATCTTAGCTTGGTTTTAAATTCGATTTGAGTCTTATATGATATGTAAAATTCTGAGGTTTCTTTTTATATACCACCAAGATAAAAATAATTAAAGAACGAATACATACATTTAGAAAACCGGTTTAGGCAATTTCAGCCTCTTCAGGTCACAATTTTTATACAATACCGTTCAAATATTTATTTAATCATAGTAAATTAAATGAAAAATTTTTCTTTATGATATTGTTTAAAAAAAATAAAAATAAATAAATATTAATATATAATCATGCCATCTCAAATTATCATCCTCCCATAGTATAGTTTAGGGTGTGGAAATATATTTATTATTTGTTAGCTAGCTAGAAAAAAATGTCAAGAAGTTAGAGATGAGAAATAAAAGTAACTTTACGAGGAAGCAATATATGAATATAGTCAGAAGTTAGCTAGATTTGAAGTGTCTGTTTCCTTTCTAGGAAGACCTGGGGGGGAGGGGGGAATTTTTATGTTTTTATGAATAATTTTTAAAATTTAACAAAACTTCAAAAATCTAGAGATGAGACACAACTTTCACTTATTGGTTGTTTTGAATGCAAACTTTGAGGATATTCGGCCTTGTTAAGCTTTATCCCCTCCTATGACGTCACATGAGTCTTGAACTTGTCTCATGTATCGAAAATTGTAACGACGTGCTTTATCTATACATCTTTTATAGCTTTGTGTAATCAATAAAAAATTTTTAAAAATCATTGAAACCGATCTTGAGAAAATCTAAAAAAGTGAAAAAATGACATATGTAAAGTGCCGGTTGTAGTTGACCGATTTTAACCAAAACCATCCTGTTACATACTCATGTTAGTATAAATTAATGCAATGTTTTTCAACCTTTTTCATTAGTTCGTTTTTCATTTCTGAAAATAATACTTAGGGGACATTTACAAAGCCACGATCTCCTCTTCCCCTAAACTCGAAAAAATATCTTTACTTTCTTTTACCTATGTATGAAATAAATTGTGAGAAAGTATTTCGATCCCTAAAAAAATCAATGTCAAGATTTAAATGGAAATACACGTTTTTAGGTCCCCTGGGACTAAAAAAAATGGATTTCGCCTGTCTCTGTCTATGTGTGTGTGTGTCTGTGAACAAAATTTCTCAAAAACTTGTGGCTGTGCAAGCCCCAGCGAAGCTTTTCAATGAAATCGGCCGACGACTAATAGTACTTTTTTAGTTTTTTTTAATTTTCTCAAAATTCGATCTAAGGATTTTGATTAAAATTCATAAAACAATTATTTATTAGATGATTTTTGAAATGTTTTGACCCTTAACCCCCCCCCAAAAAAAAAATTGTATGGGGGCCCACTTTACACTTGTACATTGTTAAGTTTTTGTGATTTTCTTTTAAACAATTCTAACGGTTAGGTTTGAATTGACTGTATATATAATAAATTTGATTCAACAATCACACACCAATGAGACTGTATCATACATTAACAACTTGGTCACTTTTATATGTATACATTGTGTTATCTATTTCAAATACAAGCTAACCAGCTTTGGGCATAAATATAACGATCAAATTGGACTGAAGATGAACCAAAACGTTCGAAACGTCTCAATTTTGAGGTGATAATCTTTAAGATGTATTAATCATTTTCCACCTCAAAATAATGTGGGATCCTCAATTTTAAGGCTCCTTCACAAATCAGCACATGATGGGTTTGGCGCACCTTGATTGCGCAGCTGGATGATCACTGCCATCTTTCCGAAGACAAAGTGCGTCATATGAATTTCTCATTTATTAAACATAATAAATTCAAGTTGGCTATACATTGAACTGCTTCTTAGGGGGCCAAACCCAGAAAATCTGGTGTGATAGCACATCATTCAGCTTTCCTTACCTTAGGTAAGAGAAAGTTGTGTGATGTGCGTTTAATCACATCAGATTTTTTCTCACGAGACGCTAATTTTAGTTTATTATAGATAAAAGACTGCCAATGTCAAATTTAAATTTATCATATGTATTACAGTCTTCAGTCAGAAATATTTGTTGAGCATCGCCCTAACAAGATTTCGTCTCCTCCCTAAAAATATGCCTGCCCGTACTCTTAAATACTTTTATTATATTCAATAAAGTAAAAGAAATAAAATAAGTATAGAGTATTTGAAATTTTTGGCTCATCTAATCAGTTTAAAGAAATTAAATATATAGAGAGGCAGATAGTAATTTATTTGAAAAGATTTTTAAATAAGTTTTTAGCCCTTTTTTTATGTATTTATTTAGGTGTTAAAAGAATGTTTTTCTTTCTTTACCAAATATAATTATCACAAATGAACAAATAAAATTAATGACTCATTATTAATGAAATAATAAGTTACAAACAAAATCAAGTTTGTTGTTTTTTATTGATTCTACTACAGGTATTGCGAAATTTATTATCAAAGTTATTATTATTTCCACACAAAAAAATGAAATTTCTTGTTAACGGAAAAAAGGAAACATGATTATAACGTGTTAATTGAATAGTCATCTATTATTTAATGAAATTTTTTTGGGACAAGCACACGTGCCTTGAAATCTTATCTAAATGACCATAATAAATTCCACGAATTAATGTATGCTTATTTTGTAACTAGAAATATATTTACTAGTTCATTTATTAAAAAATATCTTATCATTGTGATAAATTTTGAAAAAATTTTAATGAGCTCTAGAAACAAAAAATAATCAAATCATTACAATGCATTTATCACTTGGTAAAAATATCTTTTATATATATAGAGGCAATTCTAATAACATTTATGAATTGATTTTTGCAAAACGGAAATTCGAGAAAACGGAATAAAATCAATATTATTCTTAATCAGTGTAATAGAAGACGATAAAATAAGTTTAAAATGTGCCCTTTCTTACGCTTTCCATTTATTACTTTATTTAAAAATAATCAGTGTAGCCACTAAAAAACCTTCCATCCTCTCTTCCGCATTAACCCGGGAAAAAAAGAAACTTGTATTTAAAAAGAAATATTTGTCTCTAAAAAAATGACACCACCATTTTATTTAGATGTATCTATACCAAAAGTTGATCAAATTATATATTTAATTCTAATGATTAAATATTTCATAAAGATCTGTTCAACCGAATTACCTTTACACGTGTCAGACCAACAAACGGAAATCTTACTAAAAACAGTTGATTTGTCTGTATAAATTTTGAAAAATCAAAATTGCCAAGAGTACAATTAGTGACGTTGCCATTCAAAAATGCCTACACTATTAAATACAATACCTCACTTCTTAAAGAGCCTATTGATAAGAAAGAAGAGTTAGATTCTTTTTAATCAAAAAGTTATCCTTTCAATTTATTTTTTCAAAATTCAATTGTTTTATCTATTTATTTTCGGGAATAATAAATTTTCCTTAATCGAAATTTCCTTAAAGAAATAACATTAAAGAGAAATTTGATTTTTTTTAAATTAATTATTGCAAATTTTTTGTATTTTTTTATTGTTATTGTTGGCAGAAGGGTAGTTATGACATTTAATAGGGGAGAGGGGGACTTTGACTTTTTAAAAATATTCAACTTGGAGGAATTTGACAACTTTATGTGTTTTGGAGGAGGAGACGCAGCTTTCTCCCTTGGCTCCACCTTTGTTTAAAATGTTTCGGGGAGGAAGTGGTACTACCCCATAATTTTTAGCCTCTACCATTGCTTACTTCTAGTCACTGTGGTGGGGGTGGGGATGGGAAGGGAGAATAATTACGAAACGGGTGAGCATTGACCCCCGGATAGGTGCTGTTTAAATGTAATATTTTAAGATGTGTCCTATTTTCTTAAAAAAAAATAAAAAAAATATTCACAGTAGGATGATCAATAAAATTTTATCAAAACATTTTTTTTTTCTTATGAGAAAATATTAAATAGCGGTTTTATTTGTCTGCTATCATCCACGCCTTGACCTACTCATAGATTTAGGAAAAATTTAATATGTATGTGAATAAAAATTAATTATTTTATTTACACAGAAAGAGCCCAATGTTGGACTTTATGCTCTTTTTAAGAAACTTAGATATTGGATATACTGAATACTAATCCAGATCTTATGTTCCAGATTTTATCATATAATTAAATGAAAAACAAACAAAAAAATAATTAAGTCATTATTTCACTTTTTTATTTATACAGGTTTTTCTTTAAAACTTTTTTTTTTTTTTTGTGGATATAAAAAAATTTAAATATTTTCATTTATTTTTAATAATTTCCTTGATATTAAAACAGATATTTGATATTATTTACATTTGGTAACTTAATTTTCCTTATTTCAAAATATATTTTTTAAGTAAATGAAATTGTTTAAAGAATTTTATTTATCAATTTTTCATGCATATAAAATAAAAAACAATATCATTTAATTGCTTCAAGAAGTAGTTAGCTAGGGGGGTCTCGCGTGAGCCCCTTATTAAATTTGTCTCTAATTTGCGAGCCCCTTGTTCTCTTTGGTTATTTATACATTTATTTTTTTCCACAAAGAATTTCTAATTTTTTAATTTAAAAATTTTGTGATTTTTCTTTTAAAATCTAATTTTTGTTTGGTTTGTTAATATTAGTATAAATCTCCCTATTATTTATAAATCTGTTAAAAGTTGTGCAATTAAATTTTAAGAAAATTTTTTTGTCCATTGTGTCTTTAAGTAATAAAACAAATATTTTATAATTTTTAAAAAATAATTCAGGACTTATTAATTGTAATTTCAATAAATGCCGCATTCAGACCTGTTTGACAGATATTTTATTAATTGGTAAATAAATAAATAGTGATTGGTGGATCCGGGAATCGAATTCAGAATCTCCAAACTATCCAACTCATTAAGGAGAGATGATCAAATTTTAAAAATATTGAATTTAATTTAGAGAAAAGGATACAAATATATAAAAAGTTTCTATAGGAGTAATTAAGAAAAAAGAAATTAACATGGAGGGTCAGAACGCTGAAGGAATACACGGATACGTGCATGCACTTTGACGGGTTATGGTGTCGTGACTCCCCCAAAGTCCCAAAAATGCCTTGATTTTATATATAAATAATAAAATAAAAATAAGTTATTTTATTTATTTAAAAATTTGACAAAGTTAATGTCAAAGGCAATAATGTTATGTAATTTATTTAAAAACATTGGGTTTTTCTCACTGACAGGTCCTAGTTAAAATGGCGTAGCAATTCAGAGGGGGGCTCAAAAACAATATATGTATTTAGTACTACATATGGCTGGTTCATTTAATAATTTGTGAAAGAAATTAATTAAAAATTACTTAATTTTAACATCTAATTAAAGTTTTAATTTTTTTATAGATATAATTTAATTGAAAATTATAAAAAACATTATCAATAGTGGGGGCCAAATTCCCCTAGCCCTTCCTAAAAACTAACTATGCTTATAATTTACTTATATTTTTCCCTAAATAAAATCTGACACATCAATAATTTATTAATATTTTTAAAGGATATTTATTTGTATTTAAAAAAAAATTTTGAATATAATTATTAATAAATATTTATTGAATGGATTTATTTTGAAATTCAAGTCTAAAGAGAAAATTAGACATAGATTTTTTTGAATTTAAGGATGTAATAGATTGTTTTTGTATTATTAATATTAAGAGGTATGTAATATTTCCTTTCCAATATCGCGCTATAAATGATAATGAATTCAAAGAATGGATGGAATTTTAATAATTTATTTCGATAATTGGCAGAATTGGGATGGGACAGTCTTAAGCAATAGTTAATCCTCCTGTCTATACTATTATTTATTATATAGCTTACAAGGTTACATAAGGAAATTAACTATTGTTTGTGATTCATGTGAGATTCGTAGTGATTACCTCACTGGGTAATCCTTGACAGCAAAAATTTCCTGTTAATTAGGAACGAGAAGAAGATGGATCAACTTACGTCAGGTTCGGTGGCATTCTTGGCTTGTTTGTCCCCGTTAATTTCTTTGACGAGTTTTGGATCTTCAGGAGTTTTCAGGTGGAGGATGTTAGGCATAGTACTCTCCACGATGATCTTATTCGCCTTGAAGTACTTGTCGGCCTCGGAGTCGACGACTAACAATTTCGTCTCGTTTGGTATGGCCTTGATCCTCTGCACCACCTGTTTGTGATTCTCATCGGCGATGTTGACCCCGTTGACTTCGATGATACTGTCGCCTTGTTTGAGCCCCGCCGCCTCAGCGGGGGAACCTTCATCCACCTTGCCGATAAATTGACCTGGCTTGCCTTTTTCAGCATGTAAATTGAAACCATAACCATCGAATGATTTCCATTGAATGATATGGCATAAGCGTGCCACCGCCGTGTTTGTCTGGTCAGACATATTCTCGTCAATAAAGTGAGAAAGAGAGCAGCAGTCTTTGCTACGTATATTAATGGAGTTGAGAAGATCGGGTATATGTACTCTATAAGAGACTCACATGACACTGCATTGAACTGGCGAGCCTGGTTTAATCAAGGTACACAACCTTGACGAGGATGGCGCTGTCAACGTTGAGACTAATTACGCATGCGCTTTGCTCAACATGCCATGCCCACTCTCAACCTAACCGCCATCTTTTGATTTAGAACAAACGACGTTATATTTAATAAAACTTATACCCCCCCCCCCCCTCTCCCCTGGAAAAAATTTTGAGGGCTTCTTTTGGACCAGAGCTGTATTTCTCAAACTGTGATCCATGGAATATAAACTATCAATCAACTTCTTCAACATTCAGCGTTACTAAGAACTACCTCCTTTCTCCAATAATTCTCGATCTACCACTATATTTTTTCATTTGGACCGTTTAGGCCCATCTACGGGATTCTCGTTTATTTAGCCGCACAGTGCACGGAGACACATACCTCAAACCCAGCCGACCTCTGGCCATAGTCATCTATAGGCACCTGTGAAGTTACTTGATTTCTTATCTCTAACTCTTCCTTCTGTATTCATTTCTAGTTAGATAACTACTCCTAATTCCACCCGGTCCTTTCTTTCCAACCTAATCGATGCTAGGGAGGATGTCTTCATTACCCAAAAAAATCTTGGAGGGTAATTGCCCCCTTTACCTCTCCTTGTATACGTCTCTCATTAGGGGGGTGGAAAATTTATTTTCTTAGTTATCTTATAGTTTTTTTTATATATTCTGAAATTAGACCTTCTTACGAATAAAATGATATACATCAATTATATCTGAATTTGTTGCAACTTTCTCAAAACAATAAAGAAAGGCAATTAAAATTTACTTAATTAAATATTGTTGTATGTGGGAGATTGAAATATATTAATTAAAATTAATTATTATTAATTAAATTAGAGATAAATAATATATTTTATCTTAATTAAGGACCTCTCCTTTATCCCACTATTATTTGTTAGTATCAACGCCGTCTCTAGCGTTTGCGGGGCCCGGGACAAAAACAAAATCCCCCGCCCAAATAATATATTATCCTTTCTTGTTTGTCTTTATATTTCTTTTCATTTAACTAATTAGGCAAGAAAACTATAGTAATTAGCCGAAAAATAAGTTAGATTTTTTTGCATTTTGAAATCTTAGTAAAAAAAAAATCTTTTAGAAACTGTATCTGGTGTGTTTGTGTGTGTGTGTGCATTTGGAACCAATGTTTGGATGATTTTAGTTTTGGTTGTTTTAAAAAAACAGGGTAGCCAAATAATACCAGTATATTTTTCATGATTTTTGACGATATTATTAAATGCCTTACACATAATTATGAAATTCATACTTATACATTTATTACTTTCGCCAGATTCTAAAAAATTAATAAGTTTTTTTAATTTTTTGTCTTCTAAAAAGATAAATATTTTATTAAAAGATATTTCTTTTCAAAGAATGAATTAGTATAGGTTCATTATATCAATATGTGACCTTGGTTAAAATTTGGTCCACTTCTGACAAAAGTAAGTGATACCTTAGCTGAAACATTTTTCTAAAAGTTGTCGTAACACTTATATATGTATATACGAGAAAGGTCCGGGAGGGCACTGCCGATTTTTTAATTATAGGCCTATTTATAATATGATATTTCTTAAATAAATCTATCTAAAAAAAATCATTAATATTTATTACTTGAAAATGAAAATTCATTTTTATTTTCTATTATCATTTTCTTATATCATATCTCTCTATTATTTTATTTTAGATCAAATGGAAGTGCAATATTTAAGCGGATTCACTTTAAGAGTTCTTCTTCGAGACATCAGGTAATTTTATTTTATTTATTTATCAATTTCATAAAATAAACATTGAAGTGTTTTTTTTTTTTGATCGTCCACTCATCCTCCTTTGATCATCTTTGATAGACTTGAAGCACTAAAGTCATCCTGAAACAATTAATCAACTACTTCGATCATCTTGGAGGTACTACAAGAGACTACTGAAGTTTTCGCATGGCTACACTTGATGGAGAATAATTTCAAGTAAGGCTAGCGTATATTTTATCGGAGACTCAGATTTTAATTAAATGGTCAACAAGCTTAACACATTTACATGCATATTTAGACAATTAACAAATTTTTTTAAAGACAAATAACGAAAAGTAAATTGTTTTTGAAAATTGCTAGTCGAGAATAATACGAAGGCTCTGATGGTATGTTGTCTTCTATTAGCTATTTGTTTTGTTTGTTAGATTTTAACAAATGGTTAATATACGCAATATTTACAAAATTTAAATCTAGGCAGGTATCTTTAGGCTACCGTTTGTTACTAGCAATTTTTCTAACAACCCACTCGACTTTATTTGCTTATTGAATGTTATAAAATACCCAAATTCATGTGAATATTACATTTTTTCGGTCAAAAAATACATATATTACAAAATGAATAACAAATTAAGAGCTTTACAAATGCAAAAATAAAAATAAGTAAAATATTTAATAATTAATGACATTGGTCTAAAACAGGAAGTATCAAAATAGTATATTTGAAAACTCTCACAATTATTAGAGATAGTCATTTGGTTTAAATTAAAAAAATATTATTATTTTATTATACTAGTTAGTTCAATTTAGTTTAATAGTAACATTATTTAATATTATTACACAAGAATACGAGATAGATAGGTGAGTGCCCATTTTTTTCATTTCGGACTGGTACTTTAGTTGTAAAATTTTTGATTCTATATAATAATAATAGTAAAATCTAGTAAAAATTATTACCAAATATTCACTTTTCTATGGGCCGGCAATATTTGACAAACCCGGAGCAGTTTTTTCTCAGATGCATTTCTATCACGCGATGTTCTTTTTTATGATAAAAAAATATTGTAAAAATAAATAAATAAAAAAGTAATTTCATATATAAAGATCAACATCACGTGATACAACTGCATTGGGAAACACTGATATACATAAAGCTTATTTTCATTTTTATACTATAACACATTCTTCTAAAATACTCTTTTTACAACAATTAAATTAAAACTTGTTTAAAATTAATTATAATTATGTACGATATTCAAAATTTATTATTTTCAAAATTAAATATTAAAT
>JAAAKE020025339.1:0-10180 GCA_010014785.2 Anisolabis maritima | reverse complement strand
AGCAATCTTTCCAAATAGAATTCATTCATAAATCATAGGATCATTTTTCTATTTTAAATAATTTTAAAAATAAGTAGATAAATTTTTAATTTTATTTACTATTATCAAATATAAATTGTTTAGGATAGTAAAATAAAAAATTATTTTTTTAATTATAAAATGAGATTCAA
The DNA here is from genome assembly GCA_010014785.2 of Anisolabis maritima. Classification (NCBI taxonomy): domain Eukaryota; kingdom Metazoa; phylum Arthropoda; class Insecta; order Dermaptera; family Anisolabididae; genus Anisolabis; species Anisolabis maritima. The sequence continues at coordinate 10,010 of JAAAKE020025339.1, read as the reverse complement.
GTCAGGGATTCCAAAGGTAAATATATTCTTTTTAAGTCAAATCGAAAAAAAAGTCATATCATGTGATTGTTTATTGTCATTATTAAAATCACAAGACATGATTCTTTTTCCTTTCACCCGCAACACCTATTTTTCATTGCGCACATGCTTTCAAAAAGTTTGGCCACGCCTGCTCTAGAGAGTACGGATCATATTGGAGTATGATCTGATTTCTTTCCCCAGTAGGAGGCTTCACTAGGTTTGGACAATTTTTGCTTAAACTACTTTAATGCTTTACCTCCTCTGCTAATCACATCCACAGAATATAATAAAATAGAAAGAGAAAGTCAAAAATTGCTCTATCTTTTGGACCAGAAAGGGAGATCTCACTTCACATTCCTAGGATCAATGATTCACTTAGCATCCTGAGTGGTAAAATTTATTTAAATTATTGATGATTATCAATTAATTTGAATAAATAAGAATGGAGTTTAAATAGCCTCATATGCCGAAAAGACTTAAAAAAATAATTAAAAATTCAAAAAGTACATCGCTGCTGAAAAAAGACCTTTGCCCGGTTTTTATTAGATTATAAAACAAAAAGCCTCCCTGGGAAGATGAATCACCACGTAAGATGCCAGATATTAATATTGATATTTCAAAAAATTGGAGGAACAGCCCAGATATAAAAAGATATACCTTCTCAACATCTAGTTCGGGAATTTCAACAATATATACATTTCAGTCATTGAAGAATTTGCATGAACTGCTCTAAGGGCAATACATCACTGGCTACCCTTTAGACTTTTAACTTATAAAAAAATTGCACGAATTAAATAAATAAGAGAGCCTGGTGTATAGACAACCCGTGAGACAAAAAAAAAAAAATAGAACATTTAGAATAAGAGAAATAAAATAAATTCCATTGTTCAGAAACTTAATCCGATAAAAATTTATTTACCAAAATGTATTCAAGAAACAGGAAGCCAAGTAAAAAAAACTCACTTTAATGTTCATTCAACAAAGTTAGATAGTCGAAAATCAGGGAATATAGGAAATAAATTCCTTCAAATGAATTAGTTTTTGAAAAAAAAAAAAACGAGATTTGAAATTAATCTAGGGCATGTTTGAACTCTAGAGCTTCAAATAAAAATATTTATTGATTGTGGATTATTTATTTAAGATAGTAAAAATTGCTTAAATGTAAATTTTTTTCAATTATATAACAGTATTTTTCAACCCTTTTCAACAAACCGGATTGGTACCGGCCCATATTGGCCTTTGAAAAAAATTAATTGCCTTAGACATTTGTACTTGATAATATTTTATTGAAGTGAAATTAATCCAAAATAATTTTAATAACATATCCTTAACAATCAAATTTTACACTCTTTAATTCCTTTTAGTCCTTGGAATAATTCCAATCCTAATTTTATCGAACTGCAAATAAAAAAGTTGAAAACTACTATTATATAATATATTTGGGATCCTAAATTACTTTACAAAATTCCAGAGCCATCAAAAGAGAGGGCCGGGGGGGGGGCTATTTATTGAATTTTAGTCCGGGGGCTGGGAGAAGTACTCAGGGGCCCAGATCACTACATTTTCAAAATTAATATTAATAATTAAAAATAGTAAAGAGAATTTTCTTCATAATATTTTTGTATTTTGAAAATGAAGCATTGACAAAGTGCCCAAGAGCGCTCCCTTTATGAGCATTTCGGGTGCGCCCCACAATTTGAGAAACATTAGAAAAATTAATAAAAACTAGCTACCTAATTAAATATTTTTTAATATTAGTTTTTGGTAAATTTTTTTTAAAATTAAATTTTACATGAAATAATAGAAATTTGAAAAAGAGAACAAGACGTTGATGTTATCACCTACCTTTGCAACCATGCTGTAAAATAGAAATTGAGCCGTAGTTCTAGACACGAAACTGGCATACGGGAGTAGCAATAGAGCTTTTCAATGCTCAAGGCTCTGCCGACTGCTGCAGACAGACATCCACTGACGACGGCCTCCATGAGGCGCCGCCTGTAGCCTCCCGTCTGCCTATCACGTGATGCTCCTCCCACACCGCCCTCAGGTAGCGCCACTGACGCCGACGCCGACGCCGACACTGACTCGCAGTAGATTTCGCGCCTCTTTCCAATTTTAGTAGAATCTTGATTATTCAGAATAATTGGGATTGGGTTCGTCTGGATAATCAAAAACCCAGATAATCGGAGTCGAAAGAAATTAGTAAAAGTGAAAAAAATGAAAAAACAAAAAATCGTAAAAGAAAATTAACGAGATTCCTCGCATTAAGATTATTGAAGATCTGGTTAATCGAGTTTCTTCTGCATTTAGATCTCGTACCAAAGAAAAAATTCATAACCTGTCTTTTTTTTTTAAAGTCTTTTATGCAGCTAAGACCATATAGACCTTTAAATGATTCACATATAAATTTATTACGATACATATTATCTAGGTATATTTATTTTTACCAATTGATACCCAATTGGTTTAAATAAATTTTCATCGGACTGCCTGAGGTCCGAACCAACATCTGTTGACTTTTAAGGTTATCAATATTGACAATGTCAATAGTTCTAACCTCTCGGTCACGAGGGGAGGGGGGAACCTAAGTCATAATAAACTGATGTGACAAAAATCCACATTCTTCTCTTATCTCAATTATTAATAGTAAATATTCACTTATAATTTTTTTTCCATTCTTATTTAATTAAAAACGCTAAAAAAATCCAAATGCTCGATACTAACTATATATATTCTTCTCTTAACCACACCCTTATGGGCTACAATCACGGGAGGAGCTAGCCTAGCTAGCAACAAAGCAAAAGTCAGCTTTTATGCTGATTGAATTCCTTCACTACATTTCAAATGTATTTTTTAGAGGGGGCAGTGGCTAAGACGGAAAAGCTGCGGATTAAGGATCTAGAGTTGCAAAACAACTCGGGTTCGAGTCAGCTTGCCGCAAAAAAATTTTATTTTAACTTTTCCAAAAGTCTTCTCCTGCGTAGGAAAGTGGGAGATAATTTCTCTCTCTCTCTCTCTCTCCCCTCCCCCTCAGTAATAGGATTAATGACACAAATGGACCTTTTGAGTGGCCTAAATGCCTGGATCTCCCAAATTTAAGGGGGATCAGCCCTCTATCAGTCCATCCTTCATCCACGTATTTTTTAATGAGCGGTTTTTTTCTACTTTTTAAATTACCCAACTATCCAAAACTTGGTTCCTACCTTCTCTAAATCCTTCTTTAATTATTTTTAAAATAATTTATATCATCATTTTAAATAAGGAACAGAAATAAAAATAAAAGAAAATTAAAAGGTATTTAGAACACTCAATGAATATTGAATAAGGTGGTGGTTTTCAATTGTCAATATTGATAACCTTAAAAACCAAAAGGTGTGAGTTCAGATCCCTGGCAGAACGATGAAAATTTATTTAAATCAAATTGAATAGCAATTGGTATAAATAAATATGCCTGGATAATAATATGTATCGTAATAAATATATTATATGTGTGAATTGTTTAAATATCTATATGATCGAAGAAGAAAAAAAAAAAAAAAAAGATAAAGGTGACTCTCTAGGTAGCCCGTTCACAATTTTAATTTACCTTTCATTTTTAGAAATTTTCGTTTGGGTATATTAATTTATCAATATTATAAAAAAATAAACTAAATTAATTAAATTGACAATGCCGCCGACCCGCGTTTCCATCCAACTAATCTACTATTATTAAGATAGCTAATTGTATATATCTATATTTTTTCTCGATAACGGCTCTAACGATTTTGATGAAATTCTATTTTGAATGGGAGGAATTGATTGCGCTGGGTCTCATCTTTGGTAAAATATATTTAGAGTGTTTCTGTTTGGTGGGTACGAACCCTACCTTTAGGTCTATATGGTCCTAGCTTTGCAAGCTCTCTATTATTGACTCTTCTTGTTCATTGTGACGGCCGGACTCCAAATTACCAATTCAATAATGGATTGTTTGATTCCACCATTGCTAGAGAAGACCCCGCCTACCAAGTTAATTTCTTTGGAGATTTAACCGCTCCTGCTTGGTCTTCTTTAGAGGAGTTCTGCTACAATTAATCAAAAAATCTATTAGTGAGTTGGTCATTTGATTTACCTATCTTCCAGTAGCCAAACAAGTATTAATTTAATATATAAATCACATTAATTGTGCCTCCAAAATCTCTTTTAAAAAAGCTTCTTCTAAATCCCCAAATAAAACCCCAACTTCTCGTTTCTTTTAGTGATTTTGGAGTTTTTTTGGAGTTTATAATTAGGAGACAACTCTCCTTTATTTCATCTCCCCGCTCCCCCCTCCCCAATTTTACTTATACCCAAAAGAAAACGTTCCTTCCCCCGGAAACGAGACGGTTGGTAGGGACGGTAAAATAATCTCCTTCTTTTAATAAAATGAAAAAAAAAAAAATTTTTTATATGAGATAAATATATTTATTTAAAAACAAGTAATTTATCACTAAATATTGATTATTATTCTAATCTGTCTGTTCTGCACATTTTTGATTTTGCAATTTAATTCTTTCTCTACCTTTGATTTCTTTAATTAAAAACCTAAGCAGGAAAAAGAGAAGAGAAATGCACTTTTTTTCTTTTTGGATTATTTATTTATTTTAATTATTAGAAAGCACAATCTCCGATATGCGGGAGAGCCTTAAATCAGCAATTTTTTCTTATCAATTTTGAATAGAATATTTTGCATTTTTATCATATAAAAGTTCAATACTCTCTTTGCCCTTGGTTCCACGAATTAAAAGTTTAAAAAGAAAGCCATTTCTATTTGTTTATTAACAGAAATTTTTTTAAAAATGAATTATTAATTATTTCATAATAAAATATTTCTATCTACAAGTCAATGATATGATATAATCTGAAAAATATTTTGCGCATCGCCTGCCTTTCTTGCCACATCTTTTTTCATAAAATATAATAAATCTCCCTTATTACTTATATACTCTTTAAAAGAAGGCAAGCTCGCTTTAAAATAATCCTCTTCTTTAAAGAATTTTTATAAATAGAAGTTCTTATTTCCATTCTTCTTTCTTATTTCTCTAGTAATCAGCCCAAGAAAATTTGGCACGCCAACCAAACCCTTATATAGCGTCATTTAAGTTTTTTTTTTCCAGCTTTTTCTTAGATGATTTTTCGAGATCTATATTTTTTTAATGTCTTTTTGGCATCTGAGGCCATATAGACTATTAAACGATAGAGATAAATATTAGTTCGATACAAATTATCCAAGCATATTTATTTATATCAATTGGTATCCAAATAATTAAAGGTTGATTACGAGGTCATCCCTTAATCCCCTCACTATATGAGATCTATTTAATTTATATGAATCAATAAACATTCAATATGTGCCTCGAAGCAAGCTATTATAAGCCAAATTATTTTAATAAAATAATTTTATTTTTCCTAGTGGAAATTTTCTTATTCATGTTGAATTAAAATGAAAAGAAAGGGCTGCAGTCTTTTTTTTTTATATTAAAGTGAATTAATTTTAGCGTTTTGAGTACCTTTTGTTCTTTCTTCAAGTCTCTCAGGCTTTAAAAATCACTCGGATATAAAGTAAAGCATTAGTTCAAAAAGTTCAAATAAATGGTCAGAGAATAGGGAAAAAAAAGGTAGAAATAAAATCAAAATCAATTTCTCTTAATAGTACCGAAATCAAATTTTGCCAGGACCATGGTCAAAAATATTTTTTTTTTTAATTTTATGTCCTCTTTTTTCCCAAAAACCCCTTTAGTTCTACTATTTTTTTTTTTTTTTTTTGTTATTTAAATTTCGTATTTCCTATTTTGTTATATGAATATTTAACTGTTATTGGATGGGGGTGAAAAAACTCCCCTGGAAAAAAAACGAGAATCTTCTCCTGTCTTTACGATCCACTAATGTGAATCACTAAAATGACGGAATCTTGTTTTTAAAAAAAAAAAAAAAAAAAAAAAAAAAAATGATTTATTCTGTTTCTAATTTAGAATAAATCGAGATTATTTTTGTTTTTATTATTAAGAGATGTTAAAAATAATATATGCATAAATAATAAGTGATGTCATGCTTTTTAAATTTTATCTTCTTTGTTTAATGGATTAAAAAATTTCCTTAATGGCTATTTTTAATTGTATGTAGGCCTAATATACGAGTTGCCATATAGGAATGTCAGCATTTATTTATCGAAATCGTTTGCAACGGATCTCCTTGATTTCAAAAAAGACATATAGACAATCTTAGGCAGATCGGCTTGAAAGATTAAAGCAAAATTTTAGATAAGCTCATAATCAGATATCAAAGGCAACATGAACTTTTACTACATCGACATAGCCGTTTGAAGACCAAAACCCGATTCTAGTGATCTGTTGTAATGAATTGAAAACGCTATAAAAAAATAAACTTTAGCTGAATATCATGGATTCTTACTGGATGGAAGTAATTAAACCCTCTAATGGATTTTTAATTAATTACTTCAGATCTCCTCTACAATTCATCCTGAAGCAATGATCAAAAAACCCATTATTGATTGATCATTTGGGTTGCCTACCTTCTAGAAACCAAACACGAACGAATTTATAATCCATATACAAATAGTAATTAGGATCTCCTAATTAAGAGATCCTAAAAGGTAATATATTAAAATTTTCTTATAGAAAAATTGTTCATATAAAAAAAAGAACAAATGAGGCCGAAAAGTCTCAAATTCATTTAGTGCCAAATTTTCAAAAATTGAGCAATTTTCTGTAGAAGAATGCTAAAAGAAAATGCCAACCCTTAAAAAATATGCTACGTCCTAACCAATTCTATTTAATTGTAAGAGTTCTCAATACCGGACCTTAAGCCTTAATGCTTTCCTTTTTTTTTTTTTTTTTGTAATTACGTCGTAGAAGTAAATTTAATTTTGGTCTTTAACGCCTTCAGCCTTTGTAAAACTGATAATATTTCTCTAAAGTTATTAGTTAATAGTTGAAGAGATATTTTGATTTTTTTTCAAATAGAGATATTATTTCGGTTGTTTTGTGCCCTACTAGCACTTTCGGGTTTTAGAAAAGTCTCGTGACATTCTCACCTATTAAAAAAAAAAAAAACCGATTAAAAAAAAATAACGTAAATATTTAGACAGCATTTCATTTAAATTCAAACAGATACACACTTGAATTGTTTTTGTTATTTTAATCTGCCATTTCATCTTTACACATTCCTTTAAAGCCAATTCAATATTTTTTCAATCTGGTTCCGGTTCAAAAATTTCTCACGCTATGGAAATAAATGTAAATAAAAATTCTATCTCTCCTCCCCAAGTAAATAATCACTTTTTCAATTAGATTTGTTATCTACAATGTACATAAAGAGGGTTGCAAGGACAACATCAAACCTATAAAACTCTCTCTTCTCTGGAAACAAAAAGACTTTTAAATTTAAATTTAAAATTGCTCAAGGAGCATATTCTGTTATGCCGATAATTACAATTGGAATAATTTCTTTATAATTACAAATTTGGATTTAGTTGCCTACAAAAAAAGCCATTCTATTGATTTAATAAATAGGGCGGAATTTTTTTTTAGTCATATAATTACTAGTATGAAATTTCTTAGAAAATAAATTCGACAGCACAGTCACCCTAAATGATAAATTATCTCACTTTACTCACGTTTTCTTATAAATTTTCTCCAAGATTTGTAATTTTTTTATGATTCATACATAAACATACTGGAAGGAGAAAAGGAGGGGAGACGTCCTTCTACTTATTTTTTTAGTAAATTTATAAGTTAATCAATTTTTACTAATTTTTTTTTCAGATTTTTATTATTTGTAATCTGGGATTAGTAATAATTACTTAGTGAAGGATAGAGACCCGTCTGACGGCAATTTCATTGAGACCTGCCTCTTTGAACTTTGAGCTGTAGCCATCTATCGGAATTCCATGAACTAACTTTACTCCAACTTTACATTTTTTAATATTTCTATATGTTGTTAATTCTATTGATACAATGGTAACCTTCCCGGAAAACAAAATCACAAAAAAATTTAAAATGATTATGCTTTATTTTATGAATCTCTGCCAATTCAGCATTTCACTTTGAAGAACTTTTTTTTTTATTTCCATTTTCATAATTACATTTTTCATGAATCTAAAGCTTACTCTGCTCCAACTTAGATTCGGCTTTGATAAGGGTATAAAACAATATAAAAATTTTTCGTTAAAATTGAGAAACAAAAAATCATTAGTTTTCATTTTTTTAAAGGTCACGGTTTGAAGGGTCAGAGGCCTTTAAGGTTGATTCAACGATCTCATATTCAAAACAAAGTCAAAGACAAATAATTTCTCTTTTTGTCTTATATTAGATACTAATAGATAAAAAAAAATGACTTTGCCTATTTAATTTACTATTCTAAAAAAATTAGATAAGTCAGTTTTTTCCTATTTTATTTTTATATTTCATTGGTAAATTACTTCCTTATTAAAAAATTATCTTCTTGGATATGTCAAGAGTCGTCAAAATTATCTCCAATGCAGAACTAAAGCTTAGCGCACACTGAAACGGATGCGACCCGCATCGCAAAGCATTGCAAAATCCGCCTGTCATTTATTCCTATGCCAACTGGTAGGAATCGGATTCCACTGCAAAAATCCTTCCCAGATAGCCCATTTCTCCATATGAATATATATATTGAGATGAGATCTCCCAATTGAATCTAACTTAACTCTTCAAACTATTCTCAATTCCGTGGAAATTGAAATTTGAAACATCTGCCATTTATAAAACTTCGTATAGAAAATTATTTAAAAAAAATTAGAAATAATTAATTTAAAAATGGATATTAAATCAAAACAAAGAATGATTATTATTTAAGACCATTGACCCCCCCCCCCTCTCTCTCTCTCTCTCTCATCAAGAAAATTATTCCCACTTTCCTTTTCCAGGAGGAGATTTTGGCAATTTTATATAATTTTAGCAACAAGCGGGACTCGAACTCGAGATGCAACTCTAGATTCGTAATCCGCAGCTTCGTCAACTCTCATCTAACTCAGTACATGAAATTGAGCTGACTGAGTTTAACCTTACCGATTATCACTTCCCAAGAACTTGATTTATCAAAAAAGTGACCTTTATGAACCATCCAAAGTCGGATAATTACCAAATTGAAAGTTTTGGTAACAATCGGATTCATTAGTTTGATTTTTTTTTTAAGTTTTTTTTTGGCATCTGACACCATTTAGATATCCTCCAAATTTGATAACAGGGTTTGCTGGATTATGCTGGAAATGGAAAAAAACCAACTACTTTCAGTCCATTGAAATAAACTTTATTCTAATTCCTTATGCAATTCATTCTCAGTGCAGATCTATTTAACATCAAAATATAACTATAATAAATAATAGTAACATTATTAGTTCTTATTGTAGGATATTTTTTTTACAAGCTTTGATTTAATTAACTATTGTCTTTATTAAAAAAAATGAACAATAAGATCTTTTATTAATGAAGACAATAGTCCACATTAAAGGTTGAAAGTAAAAAAAATCACCTATAATAAGAACTAATAATATAACTATCATATTTTATATATGCCTTTATATATCTTTATGAATTACGTAAGGATTTAGAAATATCTGCAATAAAATTTATTTTCATTGGAGTGAAAGCAAGTTTTCTTTCTCCATTTCCTATATAATCTGTTTATATTTATTTAAATGCCAATATAATTCAAATAGATATTATCGTTTAGGTGGTGAAGTGAGAACTCGACCTCTGCTCAGAAACAGTTTGATTAAATTATTTAAATTTCTTTCCTAATGTGAAAATTTTTAAAATTTCACTAGAATTCTTATATAATTTGTTCTATAGTATACAGCAATTCTGAAAATTATTAAAAAAATAGTCATACTAATAATAATTATAGAAATCTGGAATAAAAGAAGCGAGCGATTTGAGTCAGAGAGGTTAGGCATGACTTAATCGTCAGGAGGACTTTGAAACCTGATA
>JAAAKE020025338.1:0-27710 GCA_010014785.2 Anisolabis maritima | reverse complement strand
CTTATTTATTTAAATTAATTGGTAGCCAATATAATTTAAATAAATTTTTGTCGCTCAGGAAGGGAAGCGAACCACTGGCCTTTAGTACGTGAAGCCAGAACTCTAGCCCTGCACCATAGGGCTTAATTTAATTTAATTTTTTTTATAATATTAATAATTGATTGAATCAAAAAAAAATCTCTAAAAATGAAAGTTAATAATTATAAAATTAAGATTCAGCTGTCTGGGGGCCGCGACACAAAATATCTGATGTGACATGATAGCACATCACCCAATTTTCCTTAACTTAAGAGAAAGTTGTGTGATGTGCGGCTGTCACACCAGATTTTTTATTATTGTTTTTCAGAATAATATGTAAATAGTTTATCAAAAATCTAGTTTCTTTTAAAAGCAATAGTTTCGAAAAAAAAATTGTAAGGCGTTGATTTAAGTATCAATTTTATATGAATAAATTAAATTCTTGAATGAAATGAGGCAAATCCAAAGGTCATTCATTCTAGATCCCTTAGGAGGCTGAGGAAAGATCTCTTTCACATGTTGATTAAATGTCCAATATATGAAAGCTTGTTTGGGCTTTATGTCGTTAATGAACCCAAAGTAGCGAAAATAGAAAACAATGAGTTGTTTGCCTATGTATTAAATTCTACCATTCATACAAGTTTGCATAATTTATCCTTCCTAATTGTTAGCCTTTTGAACTTAAGATCTTTTATTATAAATGAACGCATTATTATTGTCGTTAAATTTATTGTGAACTTAAACTTGAATTTTAAAAAAGGACTAATATATATTATAATTATAGTTAATTATAGTACCTATATAAAAACAGGAGGTAGCAATTTCATGGTCTTATTCATATAGTTAAATTTACTTTTGTTTTTATGTAAAAATCGAGGAGAATGGAGAGGTTTTGAAATCGTTTGATTTTTTTTTTAAATGAATTTTATTGAAAGAATTCGATGATTTCAAACAACCGTATTCATCGACCCAATCTGTCGATTATAGTCTGACCGCAGTCTTATAACCATTATTTAGCCCATTAATCGGATCTATCCATTTGTCGTAAATTTTCCCATTTGTCCTTCAACACTCTCAATTTACCCTTCTTTTCCTTATCCACTAAAATTTTTTGGCGTATTAAAAAAAAAATGATTTAAGAATAACATACTCTTGAAAATATTTTTTTTTTAAGTTATATAGCTATAAAAATACTTTTTTTAAGAGAGATTAGAAAATAATTTTTGATTTTTTTTATTGAATTAGATTTAATGATTCACAGGCCAGTAATTCTCAAATTGAGTTCCTCGATAATTGAACAGAGATAAATTGATAAAACGTTGCTGATAGGTTAATGCTGCTCAGTACATACTTTCCATTGTTCCTTTTATTGAATAATAATCTGTTTCAAAATGCCATTAAACAACTGAATGTATTCAATCATATATTCATTCATTAATTGATTTGATTCATAAAAGAGAGCAAAATGTTCAAATTTTATTGTTTTATTTTAAATATGCAATTATTATTTTTTTTTTTTTTGTACATAAAAAGTATTAAGTAATTAATATTTTAAAGTGTGAAAAAAAAAATTGTTTTAAAATGACCAAAAAGAAATGAAGTTACTCTCTATTTATTCTTCTTGAAAGTATTTTAACAAGATCTATATATTTGCTCGCCTAATTTAGGCACCATTTTTGCCAGTTTGTTCGCTAAAAAAAAACCCGGGTGCGTAAAATATGAGGATTTTTGGAAAAAAGTTTATACATATTCTAACATGATTGAGAATAAATTAGATATATTTTTTATTAATGTTAAAAATAAAATTCAAATTCATTCTGCTGGGCAAAATATTCAGAAGTGCAAATTACGCGAGCAAATACGGTATATTATTTGAAAATTTTTATTTACATGTTCGATATTTTTCTATTTCTACTGCACTCATCACAAAGAGTTATTATTAAATATTAATATTTAGAAAGAAAAAAAAAATTTCTTTGATTTTGATCTAAATATATTTCTTACTTTGATATTGAACTCAAAATATTAGACATGTTGTCGTTTGAAAAAATAAATATAATTGACAGAAAAAGAACTTGTCTATTTTTTAGTGCCGTCTTCAAAAGATCTTAATACTCTCTTTCTTTGATGAATTCCAAATAATTACTTAATTGTATTTTTTGACAAAACTATTTTCAGATTTTATGTTTAAATATTCTTCTTATAAATAAATATTGGGAAAAAATATTTAACATTTCCTTGTTTTAATATTAATTAATTAAAATACAGGTCAAATTCTCTAAAGATTTGAACCATTTCATAATAAAAGAGGAAAAGAACATACCAGTCTCTGAATTGCCAAACATGGCGAATCTTATATCTTTGGACCATTTCGTTTGGAGTTTATATTTTATTAACGCTCACCGCGTGCGCTTCTTTAGAATTTCTATATTTTAATTATCATCTTAAGACGGCCTCTTTTAATGTCAGTTAGTAATAGCGTAATTAGGATTTTAAAGGAGATCGTAATTTCAGACGGGCTGAGATCTAAATTAGAAGCAAATTAGCTTGGGGTACAGATACCATGTCTTGAGTTTATACGCGCCATTTCGAGAACTCTTCGTCTCCAGGTTGTTGTCGTCCTCAGGGTAACTTTGCGATGTTTGTCTCTTCAACATCCATCTTCCATCCTGGGACCCATTCTCATTTGGTCACTGATCCCGGAAACTGTTCACTTGCCTGTCTACTGGAAATAAAATAAAACTCATGCGGTCGCCGGACTTTATTATACCTACAATGCTTACAAAATCATTATATTGTTTTAAACTTTGTTCTGCTTGTCGGCTCAATTATTGAGGAAATAAAAAAAAATAAAAAAACAAAAACCTAAAAGTACGCAGCTCAATTAAAATAGACTTTCCTAAATAACTTCATCCCTTTTGGGTAGGAAAGTAAAAAAGTTTTGCATTAATTTATGAAAACCAGTGGAGCAGAAAGAGAATCGAACTCTTATTTTGCCATTAACTATCATTTATTTTTATTTTATTTTATTTTTAATTAAATTTTCAGTTTCTATGAGCCATGATGCTGAAAAAATTAAGTGAAATTTTTGCGAATTGAAAGGTTTTTAGAATTGAGACTAGTTCCATTAGTATTAAAAAAACAAAAAATCGATTCAATTTTCCCAAGCCATTCTGCAAAGTTCAAAAATGCTCTCAAGAACACGACTTCAACCAATCGCAAGGACGCTCCTAAAAGGCCCATTATGTAAAGGCCCTTTTACACAAGCCAATATCTTGAACAAGAAATTGTCCTCAATTTGTATTCTAATTTAGAAAAAACCCATCACAAAAATAAATAAGCAAAATAAAAATCTCTCCACACTGTTCAAAGGAGAAATTAATTTATTGTTCAAGATAGCAGTTAGTTATAAAATAATTTTTTCAAATGAATAATTAGTGAAATAAAATTGAGAACAATTTCTTGCTCAATAAATTAGTTTGTGAAAAGCGGTCTAAAGAGGGAATTCCTTCTCTATATTCATAGGTACATAGGACATGACAGAGTGAATTAATTTCATTTTTTTCAATAGGATTATTTGTTAATTGAATTATTAATTAAAAATATTAAACACTTGAGGTAAAATTTTTGTAGGTGGAGTAATATAATTAATTTTATCTTTATATAAAATATAATATACACCAACATCAACTAATAATTCATTTATTAATGGCTGTTTTAGATTTTAGGACGTCAACAAGGCTGATTATGTTTTCCAATTTTAATCAAGGTAACACTATTATAAATAATTAATCAAATCATCTCATTAAAATGGCAACTTAATTATAATGGTTGCTGGGCTAGGGAGGTTCAATTGCAAAATATTTGCCTAACGAGTAAGAGAGAGAGAGAAACGAGTGTGTCCAAGGTTTGTTCGCTCGTCAATCGCAAACGAATCGAATCTCCTCTTTGATTTGACTTTTTTTTTGACTCCCTCTCAACAAGTAAAACCCGACGTACAACACAATAGCCAAGGGACGGCCTGGGAAGTCCTTGACAACGTCCCTGGGGGTGGAGAGGAAGTGAGTTCAAATCAATCATCGAACTCCATCCCCAATCCCGAGAAAAAACGAGTCCACTCCATCACCATCCTGGAAGACTTCACTCAACTCATCACGAGATATATTTACGTATTTCTTTCCCAGCTATATATATATATTTATAAAAGGCTTATAAAGGGGAAATTAACTAAATAGGTCTAGATTTGATAAAGAATTTCATTCGTAGAAAAAAGTGTGAACAGGGGCGGATCTAGGTACCAATTTGCGAGGGGTAATCCAGCTATGCTAGAAAGAGCAATTTCACTTCTCTGAAATTTATTTTAACTTTTTTTTTTTTTTAGAGATGCAGGGGACAATTTTTCTTGGATTTATGAAAGAGGGTGATCTCCATCGCATTTTCCTCACCCTTGTCTGAGATAGCAAAGATGTGAAAAACCGCGCCTAGAGAATATGGAACGAAATAATATTTCTAAATAAATAAAATCTTCGCGTGACATTTTTTCCGAGAATGCGGGAAATCTCCGGCCATAACCACCCATCCGAAAGTGATATGACTCATCATTATTATATTCTCTTGAAATATATGAATTTTTAGAAATAATTATTTCATAAGAGAATGTAGATGCAGTAAACAATCTGTTTTATATTTAATGCATTTTCTTCCCTGAAAATTAAATTAGCATTTGAGAATTCCAATGTTGATTTTGTGTATGTTTTTGTTTTATAAATATTTTAAATATAAAAGGAGTGAATTGGACGATACGAGCTCTAAGGAATCTTTTATAATTTGTTTGAAAAGAATTGAAAACGGCGACGGAATAGAGAAGAGTTTCCTAAACTTTTATTAAGTTCACAGTGCCGCCCTTAGCTTATTAGGAATTTTCAGTAACATTAACAAAAATTTGATTTAAAATTCAATAAAATTTTTAGGCAAACTTTCAATTTTCTTCATAATCTAAAAGCCCGAAATTCTTAACACAAAGCCACAAATTTGTCCTAATCGTGTTGAATGACTTTGAAAAAAATTTTTATATTTTTTTGCTTTTAGGATCTCTTAATTATGAAGCTTTGAGAGTAAAAAATTTTTCTAAGAAAATTTATTTTAAATGATGATTAGAAAAAATTTGTGTGCGTCTAGTATTTCGCTAAAGTCACTAATTAAAGAATTATTTTCATTTTACAGATTTTAACTTCAAATGATAAATGTCTTTGGAAGCATTATTTTCTTATAGTTCGGGATCGTGTTAAAGGAAAGTTTAATAACATTCTGGAAAAATACTTTTCATTATCTATGGAAGTTAAATCGAAAAAAAAAAATCTTTTAGATAATTTAAGAACAGCTGAACTATAGAGGACATTTAAGTTTAAATTATATTTAAATAAATCAATTGCTTAAGCCATTTTCCCAGAAAATCTCCAACCCATCCATGTGTTAAATAATCACAAAGAAAAGAAATGAACTAAAACTAAAAGCAAAATTTTAACCAAGACGAGATAGAGTGAATTTTATATACCAGTTCCAACTACTAATTAATTATTAATGCGAACAAAATTTTCTTATCAATCAATTAAATGGAGAGAGAAAGAAAAGAGAAAAACGGAGATATCAGGCTAAGTTTCTTTATTCGAAAAAAGAGAGACGTTTCGGTCCTTAAATAGGAACTATCCTCAGGCTCCTTCAAATTCAATCATACAAAGTTAAAAATTTATTTCTCATAAGGCATGAGATGCTCCACCTGAGACGACTTAATATTAATGAAATAAAGTATATATATGCTATTTTTATTTCTTTTTGAAATATTTTATAAGGGATATATTATGGTAATAACCAACGCACTTGAGTTTTAAAAAATAAATTCTGAGAGGGGGAGGACAAACAAAAGAGAACAAGTAGGAAAAATTTTGTATCATCAGAAAACGTTGTTTTTGGGATTAATTAAATTCGGGAGCAATTAATCTAAAAATTCATTATTTGGGTACCTATCTTGCAGCAATCAAACAAATTTATACACCCTATGATATTTTATTGGACTTTCTATTTATTTGAATGTTTGCCATTAAAAAAACTTTTTATTAAGAATACCATCATTCCTCTAGGCACTCTTGATCGACATTTTTAATTAATTTTTCTTGTAAAACAAGAACTATCCTATTTAAATTTGTTCTAAAAAGTTTTACTTTCATGATCAAAGGATTATAATATTATTTCATTATTTTAATAATCACTTAGGAAAAATGATTTTTTATTAACTCATCTTTCTTTTAGTACTACTCCGTCAGCGTAAACTGAAAGGAAAGTTTTGTGATCGATTAACAAATTCTAGGAGAAGTGGATTATGATTTTTTAATTGGCCATTCACCCTTTACAATTTATTGATTCTACAAAATGAGAAAAGTATTTTCATTTTCTCTTGATGAAATGAAATGAGTTAAATAATTGTAAAAAATAAAAAATTTAAAATAAGGGGCTTGGGACACAGTCACAGCCTTGAAATGGTCAAATTTTATTAATAGTTCTCATTTCCACCCGAAAATATTTCTAAATAGGCCCTATTTGCCTTTGCCTGATTGACGGTAATTCTATCTATTTTAGAGTACTAACATTCTCATTCTTATATGAATAAATTTTTTCTTTTTACTTAGAATCCAGAGGGAGATAAATAGAATATATTAATTTTAATATTACTATACCACTGGTACGTATACTTATAGTTTACTTGTTGTTTCTGGATGGCAGCCAGAGTGGCTGCCACGAAGGCGAGAGATAATTGATTTCTTTTTCAAACCCTTTATTGCTTCAAACACGACGTTTCGCATTTTTTTTTGGCGTCATGTCTGAGACGTATGAGTAAATTCGGTTGAACGGATTTTTAAGAAATTTCATATTTAAGCTTTGGTGTTGAATATCTTTTTTTTTTCGTACAGAGAATTTAGAAAATTCAATGAAAACAACCAAGTTTAATTTATTAAACTCTGGACGATTTCTCTTTAACAGGTCCGCTACTCTGGGTAAATATTTAAACAGATATAAATATTAAATATTTTATAAAAAAATTTAGAATTTATTAGCCTAGGTTTTATTGAATATAAGTTTTACAGATGTTTAAGATGTCCCTCTGTAGTTGTATGTAGTGATAATAAAGAAGTGAAGGATGTTCAACCAGAAAAAAAAATAAAAAGATATTTAGTTCTATAGCTTAGGACATAGCTGGATATATAAACCACAGGAAGAGCTCGAGGAGAAGAAAGCTAGCATTTTTTGCTCTCTCCCTCCGCCTCACTTATTGTAAATATTTGGGTCGCGATACAAAGACTATCCTCAGTGCAGATATTAATAAGCTTTTTGAGAATAATTATAATATTATAAAAAAATATGTCATAATTATTTTTGTTCTGAGTGAGCTTCAACCGTGGCGAATGTGATCTTTTCACTCACAATGTCTTAAATAGAATGATCTAGAGGAAAATTAATTTAATGTGATAATTTCCCTGAAAAATCTCAAATCTGCACTCAGGATGACTGTATATTGACATTTGCAAAAGAAGGAGAGCAAAAAGGTTGTTTTTCTTTTCCTGGAGCTCTTCTTGTTGTTTAAAAAGATATTTATTTTTTGGACGACGAATCGGTCTCCCAACAGGTATTTTCTTTTTGAAAATTTTTTGGTCTTGAGGTCTTAGAATAACTGTTAAATTACCAGTAAATCTAAAATTTTTTAAAAAACATTCAATATTTATATCTGTCGAAAAATTTGGTCAATGTTGGTGCGGACCTGAAGAATCTCTAAAAAAGAAATCGTCCAGAATTTAATATAAGAAATTTTAAAAATAAATCTTAGTAGTTTTCATTACTTTCCTCAAGAATCACCAACACGAAAGATTAATATGAAAATTAATGAAGATCCTTTATCAAAAATATCTTCAGAATATTTAGTATATTGTCATTAGAATTTCCTGCGATCAATATATAAATTTTTTTTATTATTACATCAATTTACAAATATACGTATTCAAATTAAACATGGTGAAAAAATTTGTTAACAATTCAAACGCTCAGTTTAATTATGAAATTTCTGGAAAAAGAATATAGAATTTTTTCAATCAAATTGGAATAATCTCCTTTGATTTATTAAAAAAAAAAAAAAAAATCCCTAGAATAATTATTTTGTTATTTCTCTGTGGGATTTTCGAATTTATGGTTTATTCATTTTATTCCAATACTCGTTAAATAAGGATCAAACACAAATCTAATACAAATTCTATTTATTTGATTTGACGTATCTTTATAAAGGATATCGATAGATGTTTGGATGAAATGTTTATGAAAAATATTTTGAACAAGTTGCATGCAAATCAAACTACTTTGGTCATGAAATTTAAAAAAAAAATATTTTTTTAAAATTTATATTATATTGTCATGAAAAAATATTAGACTCTGATGAGATCAAAATGAGGAATTGAATGAGATAAATCAATATTAAAAAAGTCGAGATTGGATTTGGAAGAAGAAATCTGATAGGTATATCAAATCTTTCCGTTATATTATATTTTTAATTTTTTGAAGCCTTTTTTTTTATCAAGAAAATAATTATTATAGAGGAGGGAAACTAGGTTAAAATCAAGATTAGGTTGACGAGTCCGATTGAACCTATCAAACAACATCGACACCAAAAATATTTATTTAAATGAAAGCAACTTCCTATTTGGAATTATCTTCAATGCGTCCATTCTTTTTTTTTTTAGTTTGACCTTGCTTAATAATGCCTGAATTTCGTAAATATAGGCAAAATGGAATAATTCGCCAGAGAGAATGACTGGTTGGTTTATTTTAAAGTGGAAAAATTAGTTGTTTCAAGCAACATGAAACAGGTTTCATTTGAACAAAAATATCTTACAAGATTAAATATAAAACTCCTCTACAAAATTAACACTTTTTTAATTTTTAATGATTACGAGTGGCGGAAATGTGTTCTAAATTTAGATAAAAAATTAGATTTTATCAAATAAAAAACTCCCATACAAAATTAATTCCTTTTTTGAAATTTTAATGATTACGAGTGACGGCAGCTAAATAATTTATATTAAAAAATAAAAATTTTTCTAAATTTAACAAAACAAACCAAAATTTATTTTAAAATCGAATGCTGCTCGCTATTTTCTTCATTGCAAATCTTCGTTATTTACTTTTTGAACTTCAATTTTTGTCGAGAAAATGGAAAATTTGAAAGGAATCTAAATGGTCGCAGAT
The DNA here is from genome assembly GCA_010014785.2 of Anisolabis maritima. NCBI lineage: Eukaryota > Metazoa > Arthropoda > Insecta > Dermaptera > Anisolabididae > Anisolabis > Anisolabis maritima. The sequence goes on along the minus strand of JAAAKE020025338.1, from coordinate 18,407 downwards.
GCCGAAAAAGATTAAAAAAATGCATCTGTCTGTGTTCTTTATATTTAGCAAGAGATTCAAGCATTTTGTTGTCATCTCGAAATTTCTTTTTTCCTGGCCTGGAATATACTTTTGAAAATTGTGGAATCTTTAATTCATATAAACCTTACTTGACATGAGTCCTGTGAACTCTGATTGCTTTATATTAAGGACTCCTTTCATTAGTGACTGGTGATTTGGAGGTATGTTTAATAGGATTTTCCTTGAATCAGAAACACCTACCTCTATGTATGTAACGGGTAATCTCAAAAATTACTAGGTTTTAATTTTTTTCTAAATCTGAAACCATAAGGAGTTTAAACGATATACAATACATTATTTGTATAATTGTTTTCGATACATGTAATCCAGGCATATTTATTTATATCCATTGGCATCCAAATGATTTAAATAAATTTTTATCAGACTTTCTGGAATCCGAACCCACACCCCTTGGCTTTAAAGATTATCAATATTGACAATAGTATCAGTATCTTTAACCTCTCGACCACGGGGGAGGGGGGGGGGGCGTTTATGGAATATTTTACTCTCCTTTTATAAGGTCCTTTAAATTCAAAAATTGGTCCCTAAATCTATGTTAAAAAAAAAATACCACAAAAGTGAAAAAACGTTCCAATTTGTCAATTAAGCTAAGTCCCCATGTTAGAAGTTTTGGAATAATCAGCCAACTAACCTTTTTATAGTATTTTACATGAGCTTTTTTTAAGATTTCATCTAATCACCTAATCTTGATTAAAATTTCATTTACTTTTTAGATAATTTTCGAATTTTACTAATCAGTTTGCATCTCAAAATATGTGGGGTACTTTTTACTTTATGAGATTTTTCGATTATCTTAATAATTTTGATTAAATTGGTTTTAAGATGTATTAATTAAATTAATGGGAAAAGAGAAAGATGCGAGAAGGGCTTTATCCCAAAACCTTGGCTTTTTAATGAACGTTAATAAAGTTTAAACTAATATTTCTATATTAGAATTTTTATGATCAAAAAAACATTAAGAATTGGAGTTAATGAATCTCAAAATTTTTTTTTTTAGGTTCGAGGTTTCGAATGACCCAACCTACTTTTTAAAAATTTTATATATACTGGTATTGGTCCTGGTCTAACAATAAGACGAGCATTGCGTGTGTGCCAGTTGCAATTGCTCTTTGGAAAGAAAATAAAATCAATAAGCAGCAGCCATCAAGCGCTGCCATAATGACGGTCTTTGTGAGGCCTCGGGCCAAGTCTGCGCTCAGGCAAAACCGATTCGATCTCGATTCGCCCAACTTCTTTTTTAAACATCCACATCGATATTTTTTTTTATTCATGGATCGATTTTATTACAAAAAAAAAGCATTTGGTTCCTTTTCAAAAAGGCTTGCCTATTTTTTTTTTTTTTTTTTTAATTTATTAGGACTAAGATTTAGGTTGTTGGAAGCAACTTCTTGTGTGTAAACAGAGCGAAATTTATCTTAAGATAAAAGAAAAAAAAGCGTAAGTTAAAGTCTCAAAAGATAAATGTTAACTAACATGAGAATTACAATACCTTTAAGGTTTTAGTAATTGTTCCTTAACGTTCTCTGGCTGACATGAGCATTTTTTTTTTCAATTTTTCTAATTTTGAAACCCTTTTTTTTAGGGATTAGGAACCAGGAACTGTTTTTTACTTTCTCGTAAGAATAAATAGTATATGAAAAGTATTGCAATCGCCTAAAAATTTGATCTCGAAATTTTGATTGTTCTTGAGGTTTTCGACCTCCCTGAGTCCGAAAATATCATTTTTCGAATTATGTCCGTGTGTATGTAGGTTCGTTAACAAAATAACGAGCAGGCTTTAATGTAGATCAACCAAATTTTACATACGTGCATTACGCCTATTTCACGTAACCGAAAATGGTACACTACCTGAAACATTTATCTAAAAATCGTGATAACTCAAATATTATTTTACTAAGTAACCAGAAGTGGTACTGAAACGTTTTCCTAAAAATCTCAACTATTTATGTTATATACGCCACTCCTCATTTTCCGTTCTCTTCGCAATCCTTTGGACCTTACAAATTGAGAACGCGGAGCTCATTTCTCATATTTTTCATCTGTCAGATTTTTTTTCGGCATCTGAGGCCATTTATTTAAATCATTTGGTAGCCAATATAATTTAAATAAATTTTTGTCGCTCAGGACGGGAACCACTAACCTTTGGTACTGAGACTTGTTTCTCCGAGCCCACCTATCCGAGATTGAACCGCCCTTGCATATTGATAGTCAGGCCCGCCGGCGATTATACGGCCTTATATTATTCTTCAATTAAATTGCTGACATCTTACGAGTATTTTATACATTTTTAGCCCATAAAGGTAAGATAGATAATTTAGAAGATGAGGCAAGGTGTTAGTTATTTATCATTCCCACCTTATTTTGAATTATTAATAGAATAAGTTATTGATATTTTATAAAAAAAAAGATCGATTTTTATTAATTTCTCTATTTTATAGTGTAAATAGTTTTAACTCTAACTCAGAGGTTCTTGCATGTAGCTACTTATAACCTTCAAATCAAAACTTTCGGAAAGTTAAAACAATATTAAATTATTATTTTCGAATTAATATTATTATTATTATTATTATTGAGAAATCAAATATTTTTTAATTTTATAATTTTAAAGCTTTTGTTTTGGGCACTTGTCATGAAATAAGAATGTTATCTTTTTCTAAAAAGTAAGAAAACTTCCTATTATCAAAAGTACTCTACTAGTTTATTCAATAATAAATCGTGGCTTTCGTATCCATATATATATATATATAGGTGAGTTACCACAATTTTTAGAAAAACTTTTTATTTCCGATTATTGGAAATAAGTTGAGAGATATTTTGCTGTAATGTACATATGTAAAATTTGATTGATGAGCATTTAAGAGTGCTCGAGTAATTGTGTTAATGAACACACACACACAACACACACACACAATTTTATAATAAAATACATCATTCTCTTTAATGTAGAAAGAGAGGAACAAGCAGCCCGAGCCTTTATGTAAATAAAAATTCTCAAATTTGTAGAAACGTTTCAGCTTTAATGAAATAAGAATTGTTAAATTTAAAAACAATTTGTTATCTCATCACATGAGACATCTAATGATCATATATACAAATGTCATGTGTATAAATAATATAAACTTGACAACTCTATATATTTACCTCTTATGGCTATATTTTATTAAAACCGAACAAATTACATTTTTTATAAAGTAGAGGCTCATCTCTTGGCTGCTAACTCCACTCCTACGTCAATTGAAATCTACATTGACCTGGTCACTACGTATATAATTTTTATGTATAATTTCCATTTAGTAATACGACTAGTAGGGCGAAAGTTTTTCTCCCAATGAAATTGTTGAAATGGCTTCTCAGATCTCGAAATAAAAGATCATTCAAAATGTTTTTTATTAATATTATTTCCTAAATCACTGATTAAATATTAATGCAATCTTTGGGATGTGTATTTTTCAAATAAATACATAAATAAAATGACGTCTTTCATCTTTAAAAATGAAAAATTAATATAGTCTCTATTGAGAGTTAAAATAACATTTTTTCTAAGGAATAAGAAAAAATTTAATAACCAAAGAGTATGTAAAATAAAAAAAATTTCCCGATCATAAAATATTTCCTATGTTTCTTTCATTCTAGTCTATTAAAAATTTATTTCTATATTCTGTCAAAATGCCCTCTGGATACATAATTTTTTCAAAATATAGGCTTAAGCAGAAACCAACAAGCAGCAGATGGAGATAAAAAAAAAAGCAATAATATGAAAATTAAATGTTATAAACAAAATTTGTAGCTAGATGTTCGCTTTATGCTTTATAAAACTTTTACTATTTCCCTTTAAAGAAATTATTGGCCTGAACTAAAAAAAAATTATATCTCCGAGTGCTTAGTAAAATTTTTCATTAAAAAAAAAACATTAAATAAGAGTGAAAAATTATAGGAATAAATCATAAAATAGTTTCTTTATTTAAGAATATTTTTTCAAGAATCGATAATCGATCTCTTGCTACTTCATAACTCCCCCCCCCCCCCCCCAAGTAAAAGCAAAATAAATAAAAAATAAATAAATATAATAAAAAAAGTTCTGGCTATGTTTTATAAGCTCACACCATGAATCTATTCTATCATTAATTCGATTTTGTATTTATTTATCTAAATAATCTTATAGCTAACCAAACCTGGGCTCACTCCGCAGAGTTATGTTAAGGAGAATATCCTAATCAGGTTTATTAAAAATAACCTTAAAGAAAAAATTCCAAATTTCTATTTTGGATTTTTTTTGTATCTATAAAGTACTAATATTCGGCTGTTTCTTGCACTAAATTTCATAAATAAATAGAGCGGCAAGTACTGAGAAAAAATTTTTTAAGGGCGGGGGAAGGAAGGGCCAAACGTTCCAGTAAATAGTGTACTATTTCTGAACGAGGGAGGGGGGAGAGCTCAAGCCTCAAGACCTTGAGACGAATAATAGTAAATAAATTTATTCATTAAATCCTTTTAAATACATATTATATATATATCAATATTGAGAATGTCAATATCTTTAACCTCTCAATCACAGAGAGCGAGAGAAATAGAATTTTATAAGAAAATGCACACTATTATTACAAAATCAGCTAGTGTCCGTTTGTCATATATTCCTATGGGTTATCACCAAATGAGAAGGATTTTTGCAGCCCTATCCGTCCCCGAGTTGGCATTATTCCACAAGAATATATATGATAAACTATGCGGATTTTGTAATGCGCTGTTTTGCGATGCTTCTAACTTAATAGGTCTCTACATTAGAGAGATGAATCTGAAGAAGAAGAATAGTGCAGAGCCGTTCCGTAGGATTATTCCGACCGGGTGCAAGATGATTGTCCCTCCCCCCTAAGCTTTATATTTTAATATAATAACTCAGGATTCAATCCCGGGCAAGGAACAGGCCTGGAATAGGGTATGCCAACTCAAAGAAAAAAGATTATGCCTGAGGAAGATATAAATATAAACATTGCTCTAATTAAAAAGATTTATCTTATATTATAATTTTAAATGTTGGCTATACTTATTATAAAACGTTTACATTTATATTTCAGTAAAAAAAAAAAACAAAGTAAAAACAATTTATTTAAATATTGAAGGACACATCATCATCTAGTTTAAAATTTAATTTATTCGTGATTTTGTGATGAGAGAAACATGAGTTCTCTCATTTATTCTAGTTGTAAAATTTGCAAAAAATAAATAGAGAGATTAATATTTAAAGCATTTAAATAACAGAGGGTCTATTAAAGCCTCGAAAAGCCATAACAAAAATTACACGCACACAAACGATGAGTCTCGCTTCATTTTAGTGAATAAAGCTGAAAAATTTCCCCTGCAAATTTCCCTTGGAATAGATAGATTAGAAAGATAGGCAACACAAAGGGCAGAGAGAGAGGGAGGAGAGAAGACTCGGTTTAAACGGAATGAGCCTCTCTAAAAAGGGCTGCGAATCGCGAATGATGTTTAGTTAAGGGAATGCGAAGGGCTCAAGGGCCCCAGCTAAAAATGGATCCTTCTCCCTGCTGAACAGCACCTCGATGAGGAGGATCAAACAGGTAATCACATTTTGTGGTGGAACAGAAAGGGTATAGATATAGGACAAGGCAGGGGATTTAAGGGCGTAGGTCAGGCCGAGTGGTTCTTAAAGGGAGAAAGTACAGGGAGAGATTAAAAAAAAGGAACCTACATTAACTAAAGTAATTATTAATTTATTTATTATTTATCAACTAAGCTATAATTTCTAAATATTATTAGTGAAATATTAATTTTGCGATCTTTACTTGTTTAAAAGTTTTTTTTCTACGATTGTCTGTTGATTAATATAATCCTCCCTCCCTTATGGCAGAGAGGTTAAAGGTAGTGACATTGTCACTGTGCCTTGATTACATGTATCATAATATAAATTATATATCGTTTAAAGTCTATATGATCTCAGATGCCATAGATACTGAATATATATATGTTCTGGAAGATTTCCGCGGTTGGATTTATGTGGAATAATGTTTTCACGAGTTGGTCCGTCTCTTTCATCCAATAACGATTTGCAAAAATTTAATAACATATCATGCCTAATTATTATTTTTTTATAATAATTGAGACTCTATAAAAATATACATAAATTCTCCTCGTCTTCTCTTACTCTCGTTGCATCCCATATTCAGTTCTCTCTTCGAGTTCATTTGACAAAAATCATAAAACTTATTGTCCAACCACTAGAAGTGACCTGGAGTAGGAGATATTAGGTATTAGTAAGTAAGTATCTATTGCCATTCTTCCATCTAACTTGCGGAAGTCAAATAAATATACTATATTTATAATATAACTTTAGTACTGGAATCTTGGCAATGTGACAGGGGAGATGACTGTAATGGACAATGTTCGCATCTGGAGTGAGCAGACGTAGTGTTTTTGGGAATGTGGATGGAACCTATATCCAAAGCCAGCATCAGATGAAAGAATGGCGAAAGAGAGACATATTTCAAATTTCCCCTCCTCAAGGTACTTTAAAAAATGGCCGGATTAAATATCAAGATTTTTGGTAAGTGAGCTCGAAGAGAGATCTGAATATGTGGTGCAAAACGAGAATAAAAGAAGACTTCGTAATATAGTTCCTAAAATAAAGATAATTTCGAGAGGGCGTTTGAGTACTCAATCCAAAACATGTCTTCCTTTAGGGGACCCCACAAATCTATTATTAAATAATAAATAAATAATTAAGATCCCGTTCTTAGAAGGGACCATAAATGAGTACTCTGATGTAAAAAGAAAGATCAAAGAAAAGGGAAATGACTGACTAAGAGCTGGATTAATATTTTTTGTTTAGAGCTCGAATATAATAGATTATATTCGTAAATTAATTTCAAAGAAATTATTTTATATTTTCTGTTTAATCAATAAAATAATTATCTAAATTCAAATTTTAAATTTTTATTTATTTCTGCTATGAAAGGATCACTTGTCTAAGAATACAGGTTCTTCAGTTTTCCTTTTTTTTTTAGTTTTTATTTAATAATAAATGAAATTGTTTTATAATAGACTATCTAATCATTTTAGTATAGCTCTATAATTTAATGCTTTTGAATTATTATAAAAAGATCCCTAAAATTCAATTCTTATTTTAAAAGAGAAAAACACTTTTCTCATAAAAAATATTTGGCCTAAACTTTTTCAAGTTTTTTTAAGCTCTCTATTTAAAAGCTAAAAGAAAGAAGGCATGTTAGAAAAGACCTTAATCAACATGAAAATTTTAACAATGAATATGAATCCATCTTTTGATTCTATCCACTTCGTTAATTAATATTTATAATAAATAAGAATAAGAATATAACAACAAAAAGCGTTGTTTTGTGTATAATTATGTTTCTTGTAAAAAACAAAATATAAAAAGAGAGTATAAAATTTCTTTTTTATTTAATGAATAGATGGTTCTTTCACAAATGCAAGATTCTCGTGTGATGGCCGCATATCACACAATTTTCTCTTGCCTAAGGTAAGGAAAATTGTATGATTTGCTGTCTCACCAGATATAATATTTTGTATCGGACCCCTAGGTAGCCGGTTAACAATTTTAATTTAGGTTTTATATTTAGAAATTTTTTGTTTGTGTTTATTAATTAATTATCCATATCATTTCAAAATTAACCCCCCCTGACCGAGAGGTTAAAAATAGTGACATTGTCAGTATTGATGACTTTCAAAGCCAAAGGCTTTGAATCATGGGCAGTCCGTTGAAAATTCATTTAAACCATACCATTGGTATAAAAAAAATATGCCTGGATAACAAGTGACGTAAAACAATAAATAAAATGGTTTAAAGTCTCTATGGCCCATGATGCCAAAAAGATTAAAAAACAAAAAAACAATTAAGTTAAATAAATTTAAATTAAATTGGGAATTAAATCTCATTTAGGAATTAGAAATATTAATATTTTGTTATCATGGCAACGAGTTGACTTATCTTTTCTATAAGATTTGTAAAATCCTAAATTGAAGGCCCCACGCTATTTTGAAGGCAAATGATTAATACATTTTAATGATTATATAATATATTATATGTATAATATCATTTGAGAAGTTTAAGAAAAATCACAAAATACATAAAAACGCGCAAGAGTAATATGGGCCCCAAACAATTTGGAGGGGAGGGGGAACACATTTTAAAGATCATTTATTAAATAATTAATTTCTTAAATTAATTATAACCAAAATAGTTAAAGAAAATCGAAAAAAAAAAAAAAAAACTAAAAAAGTTCATCATTAAAGTATTAGTAACCCTTTGGCCGTTTTGATTAGACAGTTTTAAGATACATGCAAAGAGGACCCCTAATTTAATTATAATATATATTCAGCCTCGTACGTTTTGTTTGTTTGTGAGAAATCTTGTTCACAGACAGGCCATTTTGCGAGACCCATTTTTTTAGAAAACGTCAAAACGTGTATTTCCATGGAAATTTAATCTGCACATCCGCCTCGGCATCGATTTTTTTGCGTTAGGTAGGAGAAAGTACAAATACAATTAAAGAGAAATTTATTTTTCTCAAAAAAAAAAAATCGATGTCGAGATTTCAACAGAAATACACGTTTTGAGATTCCCTGAATCTAAAAAAATGGGTCTCACAAAATGAAAAAGATTTCACAAACAAAAAAACGTATGAGGCTGAATATATATTATATTTAAGTTAGGTACCCTCGTCGTATGCACCTTGAAGCTTTTCAGGGGTACTTGTATTTTACTGATATATTTTTTTTTTTTTTTTTTTTTTTTTTTTTTTTTTTCTAAATTTTCTTTTTCTATTTTTTTTATTTTTTTTAAATAAATAATTTTTTTTGTTACTAATCTTTTTCCCCTCAAAATTGTTTGGGACCCACTTTACTCCTGCAGGTTTCTATGTTTTTTTTTATTTTCTCTTACGCTATTGCCATGGTAACAAAATTTAATTTCCTAAGCAAAAAAATTTATTTAAATAATATTGGCTACCAAATGCTTTAAATACATATTGACGGAGTCTAACTGACCTCAACTGCTAAAAAAGATTTAAAAAATCCTATGCCAATTTTAATTAATTTTTTTGTCTTGTCCTTTGGTGCAGAGGTAGTGAGTGGTCTTGCCTCATGTACCAAATAGTAGTTCGTTTTCCTTAGCGATGGAATATATTTATATTATATTGATTAACAATAAATATAAATAAATAAAGACAGAATTTAAATAACCTCAGATGCCGATAATATTTATTTGACTAATACACAGAAACGGAAATGAATGAAAATATGAACCGACTACCTAGAGCGATCGACGAAAAAAAAAAATCTAGTGCGAGAGCACATCACACAATTTTCCTTGCCTTAAGAGAAAGTTGTGTGATGTATGGCCCACACACCAGATTATTTACTTTTTTTTATATAGAGAATAATCTAATTTTTGCTATATGATTTTATTTATTCGCTCTTTTGGTTAACAAATCACTTTTAGTTACGCTACTCAATTTTATTTATTATATTGTGAATTTATAATCATTCTAAATTTAAATATTAATATTCATGTTTGTATTTTTTTTAAATTCCTAAATATATGAGTAATTTTTTGTAATAATGATCTCATTTCTCCTCTAGTGGTAAAAGAAAGAGAGAGGAAAAAAATGACATCTTATGAACTTACATAAGTGCTGGGTGAAGAACTATTGTGTCGTGTGCACGCTTCCACACTTTATTTTTATTTTACTTTTATTTTTATCATGACATCAAATGCCAATCAGAAATTTTCGAAGAAAAATTATTTACTTTGATTGGTAACTTTTGTTGATGCGAGGGGGAGAAGCACCCGAGGAGATGATCCCAGGATGATAAGCCAAAGCGTTTGGACAGCCATTCTTTTCTGAACCTTAGAAACTTTCTCACCCTCGAATATTGGTTTTTTGTCTTTTCGGCATCTGAGGCCATAAAGACACTAAAGAATCAATGTATAAACTTATTACGATACACATTATAAGGACATATTTATTTATATTAAATAGTAAATAAAATTGTATACTTAAAAAAAGGGGTCAAGGATGTCTCCAGTCTAGAATAGTATAAAAACAATCGGACCAGCCGAGGCTGAATTCATTTGAAGTTCAAATCTAAATAATCAAAATATCTCCTCAAATTCTTGCAATTAAAATCTTCAAAAGTGGAAACAATTTGGTATTTGAGTATTAAAGTTAACAATTGAGAAGACATTTTAATTTTTCAAGCCCAACTCACCCATCCCACCATGTATAAATGGTTTGGTTTTTTCTTCAATGAGCGTCGGAGGGTATTTATAATTCGTTCTTATTCGTTTAAATTAATTGTTAATTATAATATAAGTTTGGTCGGGAAACGAACACTGGTCTTTTGCAAGATCTCTACCTGTGCTCCAAGGAATAGAAATTGGTTGTTTTTTTTTTTTTTTTTTTTTATTTAAACTCAAATTATATAAGATTCAATCACTGAGATCAAAATTTAGGAGGCGAGTCCCAAATTAGAAAAAAGAGAAACTTATCAGGCAGAAAATTCTAAATCCCTGAGTGGTTAGATTGGACAAAAAATCTTATTCAGCTTGCTAATAGAATATAAAAGCATCAAAAAACATGACCCAGTGGAAATCAAGAAACTACGACTGAAGTCACCGTAAAATAATTAGATATAAAATTGGGCGTGCATCCACTACTTTTTTTTAAAAAGATAGAAAATATCCTATTCAATCGTTCTAATATAATTTTGTGCCGCTGATTTCACAGCACAAAAAGATAAATAATATAATGACACCCAATGACTAAGAAACGCTGATTAGGATTAAAGAAGTTCTAAAGAAGTTTGAGAATAAAAATCTGAAATTATAAATTCTATAAAAAACAAAATTCATCTTCAGTATTTATTTAAAAATCCACCTCTATAAATAATGACGTTGTATGAAGATATTTTGTTGAAACTTTTCAGTAGTAAGTCATGAAAAATAAATAAATTTCAAAGAAATGACTTTTAGTCATAATTTGCATATAATCTTTATATTGTATATATTCTATATAATTAATTTAAAAATGAATAAATTAATATAATATTAAAATATAGGCGGATTTGAATATCAACTCTCATTAAAAAGTATAAATAATTTCATAATAAAAATAATAAAAGAGAATTTAATTAATAAATTATAAAGTGAGCATTAAAATAAAAATATTTTAATAACAAAATCAATTTTTTAATTTAATAATTAAAGTCCTTTTTTTTTTTTTTTTATTTATCCTCCCTCTGGAATTAGAGTGCTTTAGGCATAAAGAGAGAGCTTCTGTATTTATATAAACATACAAAAATATAGAGAGCTATTTTAAATATCAAGGTCATTAAAAAATATGCTAAATAGATCTTATCTTAGAAAATAATTTTATTATTACTTATGAAGTTATACGCGAATTGACTTAAAAGTCAAAGAGTGTGCGTTTTCAACCAGATCGATAAAAATCAATTAATGTTAATAATATAAATAAATGTGGCTGAATTATTGTAATTATAATATATGTGTATTTGAATGATATTTCCTCATTGGTTTCGGCAAAACAAAAAATGAATTAAAAATTACTAGTTTTTATTTTTTTTTTAATTTCAAGTCATTCGGCTGCTGAGATCAAAAAAATGGTCTGGCCTCCCCTTTTCTTTTTTTCCCTTTCATTATTGTTCCCGGGTTCCGGGAATGGCATAATAATAAATTTCAATGAAAGAGATTTATTTGGAAGTTGATAAAAAATAAAACATTTCAGAGGCCTCAAAGGCACTGCTTCACTCTCTCACGTCTGGCATTACAATTAGAATACTTCTTTTTTTCATTTATTCATGACCTTTGATCATAGCCATTCCGCCCTCTCGGATTACAACATAAGATACAAAATATATATATATAAATAATTATTCTTGGGAGGAGAACAGCTTCAGCCTTTATTCGCTTATCGATCTCGGAGATGTTTCGAGATAATTTGAATATTTCATCTTTAGTCCAAAAGATTCAAATATTTGTATAATGTTTGTACATATGTACATTATTGTTACAATGAATATTTTTCAAAGTGATTGCAAGAGAGTATCAATATGATCCCATTAATCCTCTTTTCTCTTTACTCATGGATATATGCAAATAATCGATTTTTTTGGACTAAGGATGAGATAATAAAGTAATCTCGAAACGTCTCCGAGGTCAATAAGCAAAAAAAGACTTATTTTTATTGAACCTGCCCTTCTCACACAGCCACCAAATCTCTTCTATACAATATATAATAAAGATATACAATATAAAATCACCTAAACATTTAAATTAGAATACTTCATGGAGTTAGAGATCGGGTTTCTTCTTTTAACGAATCTTTACAAATTAATTTCATTTGTAACCGCAATGGAGCAGGCCCAATGCTTGATGAGAAAGGGAGTGGTATAGAAAGTCACCAAACAATAATTTAAGAGACCTAAGAGTTAATTTTGTTGAGCAATATCATACTATATACATCTACTCGATATGTTATATTAATATACTATTTGGAAACATTTGTCTAAAAAACGGATAGAATTTGTTTTTTACTTGAAAAAATAAAAATATAGAAAGAAACAAAACAGCACTTCCATTTTTCATGATTTCTTTCTCTTTTATATTTTCATGATTAATGTATCCATTTACTCATTGGTTGAATGTTTCTCTTTTATACTTTTTTTTTTTTTCTTTTAAAAGTTTACAATAATTTATTAAGAATCCAACTGTTATATTCATACAGTAAATTAATCTCTCGCTAAAAAACTGGGATTTATATTTAATAAATAATAAATTCAATTTTAATTTAATATGTAATAACAATAGAAAGGGATGTTTATTAATTCTCAAAAAAATTCAATCCGTCCATCCCCCACACTTTATTTGAATATCTTTATGTTCTTCATGTCTCACTGACTCCAAAAATGTTTATACGTCTTTAAAAAATTTGTTTCGGTTTATAAGTCTGGAAATCCTTAATCTAAATTGATTAAATTTGACATTATTATTATAGTGAATGAATTCAGATTTGAGGAGGGAGAAAGCTTTGTAACTTCGTATGCTTTTTATCTTTAATTTTGTTTAATATAGAAATTGTCATTTTGAAGGGACTGGTTTGTTAATTGGATTTAATAATAATAGTCTAATTTAGAACTTAGGAAAAATTATTTATTTTTTGGGAACATATTCAAAAAACTATTTTTTTTTAAATCTTTTTCCGGACCTGAGACTATTTAGGCTCCGTCCTCATTTATTTTATTAAAATGGTAGACAGAAAAATAAATTTTCGTTGCTTAGTGCGACAAGCGAACCACTGACGTGACGTGATACCTCTACTTTTGCACCAAGGGCTACAACAATTAAATGAATGTTAAGACCAAGCTGATTGTTGCAACAACTCTGAAAATACCATATAAAAGGAAAAGAACACAGACCACAAGTCAGTCCCTTATGCCCTTATGTTAGAGCAGATTCTTGTTTCATGATCTAAGGAGTCGAAAAATATTTTGAAAAAATATAAATAACGATTATCCTGAAAATATTTTTATGATATTGCCTATCATATAATGTGGATAGATTTGACGTCACTTTGCTCTGACGTGACGATGACGTTCCATTTAATGTAAATCGACCTTAATTATACATTTAAACAATACTCCAAGAGATGACATAATTTTAAATAAGAATAAGAATATATAAAACGAAATGTTATATAATATGACCATTAAATTATTAATTTTTCAAATGAATTCTAGAGGTTAATGACAAGAGTGTATAATCAGTATAATCTTAATTAATTTTGCGATAATTAAAGCTGGCTGTTCCAATGAATGGTTGTCAAAATGATCGACAGAACTAATCAGAAATTCTCGAGGGAAAACAGTAATAACATAATATTAATCCATAACTACAGATAATTTGATCTTTTCAAATCAAATTCCCATATAAATTTAAATCAATATGTACATAATTAAATTAAGAATAGTAATATTTTTTAGTACGTTTGTATTTTCATTCTTGAAATAAAGAAGGAAATTATACTTTAATAAATTACTGCCTATTGAAATAAATGAGATTCATAATTGGATTTTATTTTTTACAACTGAAATAAAGAATAGAATTTATTATTATTAAATTTGAGCTTAGTAAAATAATGAAATTGTATATCATAATTAAATTTTTTTATTGAATTAATTTACCTTAATATATTTTAAATTAAATATTATTAATCTTTCTATTATAACGAAATTCAAAAATAAATATAATAATATTTGTATTGTTATTACATTCCCATTGCTTTTTTAATTTGGCTATATTATTTAATTTCAGTTTTATAAATATTAAATATATAAATTATAATAGTGAAATGAATAAATGTAAAAAACTTTTTAGTTAAATGAAGAAAGATACGAATAGTTTGAAAGTTATTATTTAGTTTAAAAAGAAGAAAATGTCATTTGAATTTTAATGAGATTTATAAATTATCTAAAAAAATATTACAGTTCAGTCTTTTATTTGAAAAAAGTTGAAGTTGAAATATGCAATTGGCTCTTGTTTCATAATACAAGGTACGTATTGGGAAACTAAGAAAAATCTTAACGAGAATTTTACTATGATTTTTATAAAATTTCTTAAATTAAAATTTTTCTTTAGCTAATTCAAATAGACTCCTAACAGTGAAGAAAAATTTTTGAGTTAAAATTTTATATAAAAATTCATAGTAACATTCTTCTTAAGAACATTATTGCCTAATTTGTGTAATGATCTTAGCGATAAAATTTATATTACATCGGCTATATGTAACTGATATATATATATGGCCTTCGATGCCGAGAAGATAAAAAACAGAAACTTTTTCATTTGAAATATAGTTATTAGTTTTCAATATAATTATAACATCCAAAATTAAACATCAGTCACAGAGAAGATCTTGGGTTAAACTCAGAGTAAGCTTTCATCATAACATCATACAATCTGAAAAACTATAGATGACAAGAATGACACAAGATTTTCCAATAACAGATAAAAAATAAATCCAGAACTTATTTGAATTAAAAATTAAAATAGTTTCTAAAGTATTAACTATTTCAAAAATAGAGAAGAGATGTACAAAATTGTGGACAACTTTTGATTGAAATAAATTTTTTTTTATCTTTTAACATTATAATTAAAAGACAATGGTATTATTATAATTCTACCTTCTTTTATGATGTAATTAATTATGATAGTAGAAATAGTGGCTGGGATGTTTAATAGAGAATTCAAGGCAACTCAGTAAGAAATTATCCAATTAAATGTCCGAGGATGGCTCTTATATAAAACTTCTCCGGAAGATTAAAATAAAATTCAGAGTATTTCTTTTTTTCATTTCATTTCAACCGAATAGGCCCACCTACCGGAGTCCCCGTTTATTTATCCGAGGTTCTTTCGTGTACCTTAAACCCAGCCGGCCGTAGCCATCTATCGGCACCCCATGAAGTTACTTTATTTCCTAACTCCAACTCCTCCTATATTCATTTCTAGCTAGATAACTACTCCTCTAACTAATTCCATCCGGTTCAACCAATCCTGCTAGGGAGGATGTCCTAAATTAAGGAGGGGCTCTCTCGGCACCGGCGTGTAGCCTACTCCTTGTGAAGAGTGCTTCATTGAGATGGAATCCCTCTTTACGCCCCTTCAATAGGACGTGGTGTGACAGCAACTCCCTCTCCTCATAGAGTTTCCTGAGGGCTCTAATGTGGTAGGATCCAATGTTCCAATCCCTCTCTCCTTCATCTCTCCATTAAGTAGTTAAATGATACAATGTTTCAAATATTTAACGAAATATTCTCCGATTTAGATATTGATAAATGCTTTTAATTTTTTCCCTTTTCATATTTGAATAAATATATAAATTGGTATAGTTTTTTTTTTTTTTTTTTTTTTTTTCCAGGAAATGATTAAGGCCTTTGTTTGGCTGGTTATTCTTTCTAAAGGAATGGAAACAGATGAATAAATATCTGATGGAGAGCAGGTGTCAGGTCAATCGGGCGTTCTGATCGACTCGGCTGCTAATTAAATCAGCCCGAGTGCGCCTCAATGGTTGTTCAGCGTCGACATTCAGTGTTCATTTGCATGCACACTTTTGACACAATGCATGATGGAGGGTGCCATTTCACGCACCAGCGAAGTCCTGGTTGAACACCCGTCAAAGAAATGCAACCACCCCGTATAGCGAAACATTGCCATTGCTATGAATAAAAAAACTGCTCACTGATGATGACATGGCTTTTTTTAAGTGACTATTAACAAAAGTAGTCTTGATCATTAAGCATTCATTATAAGTATATAATTAATTTTTGACTTTATATAAAAGTATATAAAAGAGTATTTATAACCTGAGATACTCTTAACCCTCTTAACCCCCGTCTCGTCCTTGTTGGGAGTCAAACAACACGCCATTAGAGCGGAGATGTCATGGGCTCGCTGTTTCTCTCCTTGTAATAATATAAGTTGTTAATAAATAGATTTTTACAAGTTTTTATTTCTCAAAATGAAATATAAGTTAATAATGGAATAGCCTTTTTTTTTATAAGTAAACAATTCTACTTATAATTATGATTTTGTTTCTCAAAATGCTCTTTCACTCTTGTAATTTAGAAATTTGAAGAAAAGTCTGAAGTGACTCTCAAATATGATTTCATTTGAGCTTTTCTCCCCATTGAGGTTGGAATCCTTTTTGGAGACAATCTATATTTCAAAACATAATAAAAATTAAAAAATCCTGAAATGACGCAATTACTCCTGTCAGCAGTGGTTGTGGTCTTCCAAAGGTCATTGGTTCACTTCCCGTCCTAAGCAATACATTTTTTTTTTAAATTTTATCGGTTTTCAATTAATTTAAATAAATATGAAGTGGTACTTTATGTGAAATGTTTTTCTAAAAATCGAGGTAATTCACATATTTATAAGTGTATAAGAGAATGAGTGACCTCTCCCGATTTATATTATATTATTAATATTGTTAATTTGTTTGTTGTATTTGTATTGTTTTTGTTTTAAGAACGAGGAGAATTATAAAAATTAATTATGCCTCTTTATAGATAATACGCCTTTGCAGAATAAAAATTATGAAATTATTTAAGAATATTTTTAATTAGCCCTCCTCATCCTCTTATTACAAAAAAAAGTTATTAATCAGATTTTTTCACCCTTGAATTTGTTCACAAATACCCTGTAACCAAAATTGAATTTGCTCATTAAATAGGCCTATTTTCATTAAGTTGATTACTGTTTTTCCTCCAAAGACTCATCTTTTATTTCTTACTGTTCCGCCTTCAAAATTAATCTTTCTAATTTATTATAATTAATTAGAATATAAAATCGATGATATGGCTACTATTATGTTAAGGTTCCTCCCTTTTATCTTAATTTCTTCTAAATGCTTTTTCATTTGAATATTTTAAATAATATAGGCTATATTTAAAAAAAAATGAATAATGTCTTGGCATTTCTCTTTTTAATCATCTGATGATCATTATGTTTTAGACAAAGGTGGGAAAAAGGGGCGCGACCCTCAATATGAAACGCTTCTTGCAATTAATGACCTAATTCGCCTTTCGGGTTCATGTCACCAAAATTTATTCAACTTTGAATTAAAAATTCCTTCACTTCTTAGGAGAGACGTTTTATATAACAAATTAACTTAGTTTTTCAATCACAAGTAACTATTAAAAAGTAATTTAATAGAAGTTTAATAATTTAAATAAGAAAATTTCTAATAAAATAGTTATGAATTCCAATCCTTTAAGTAATCTTATATTTATTTATTTATTTATTTTTGTAAAGAAATCTTACGAACCTGTCAACTTTGATTTGTATCTCTCTTTCTCTCTCTTCTTTTTTTTACCTCTTATGATAAGTTGATAAAAATATTTATAAAGGACTTTAAATCTAGGAATGAAATAATTATTTTTCGTGGAATACATATACATATATATATATTTAATAATTTTGTTAATAATTTAATTTAAAATTTTCTAAATTCGCTAGCAGTTCACGTTGCTTATTTATTTTTATCCAAACGAAGATGTAATCAGATCAATTTTGATTTTTTGATAGATAAATTTAGAGATTGTCCTGTGATGGCCACAACAGTTTTTTTTCGGCATCGAGTTTCTGCCAATCCAGCAATTTGAGTTTCAAATGAAGGAAGGATTTTATCTGATTTTTTTCTTTTTTTTTATTTTTTCTGAGAAAAAAATTTTTAATCAAAAATCCCAGATAATTGATAGAT
>JAAAKE020025327.1:0-10180 GCA_010014785.2 Anisolabis maritima | reverse complement strand
AAATAAATTTTCATCGGGCTGCCTGGGGTCCGAACCCACACCCCTTGGCTTTAAGGCTGACAATATCAATATCAATATCAAAATGAATCAAAACAATTGTTGGAAGATCTAGAGATTAAATTTAGTAATTTATAAATTTATAGATACTACATTTTATTAACTAAGAGCAGGAGGCGATGGCTGGAAAAATTCGTGAAGTTGAATTTACAGCTAGTGAAAGAAGAAATAAAACCCGAAATAGTTTTTCATTTCGAGACCTTGGAAAATGTCAATATAATCCAAGGTTCCGGAGAAGGCCTCAAAAACATTGAATGAAATACTATTTCTGGTTTTATTTCTTCTTTCGCTGCCTGATACTATTATTAAATTGAATTTTTATTTGTATTGATAAAATCAAACAACTGTAATGAATTAAAGTATAAATAAATGGTGAAAGATACGATTCGCGGGGATGTCAGGATGGTGTGAATAGAATGGAACATTAAAATCAACTGACTGTACTTATTGGGGATTCAGTCTAAAATTGGAAGCCTGGGAGAGATATAGTTTGCAAGAATGAATGAATTATTAATAAATCCCACAAATAGAAATTTCAATTATTGAATAAATGGAAAAAATTTAGTCGCATAATACACAACTTTCTTTTATCTAAAGTAAGGAAAATTGTGTGCTGTCGCACCAGATTTTTCTTCTCAGGAGCCACAATTTTATATTACCTTTCATTTTTAGAGATTTTTCGTTTCTATGCATAAATCAAATATCAATATTAAAAACAAAAAAAAAACTAAATTATTAATTTTATTTAAATTTATATTCTTTTCGTATCTAAGACCATTTTGAGTTTATAATTTTTCACTTTATACGGATAAATAATAAATAATTGGTGAACTCCAGTGGGTGTTCAAGTGTTCAAAAGCCTTGTTCCTTGGGGCCACCAAAGTTCAGCGCTACTTGGTCTTGCTTGTCAACAAAGATCTTTGTGGTTGTCGTTCTTCTCAACGGCCAGTCCCGCAGTGACAATTAAAGTTCGTTATTTTTTTGTCTTTTTGACAAAACAGGCCATATATACATATACATAGATGATATATAAGATATATTCTACGATACAATGATCCAGGCTTTATACCAATTGGTATCTAATTAAAAAAAATTTTCTTCGACCTGTCTGGGATCCAAACCCACACCCCTTGGATTTATCCTTACTTATCTATTTAACCCACGGGCGGGAGGCAGCCACATGAATTAAAAATATTTATATTTTGTTACCATAACAATGAGATGTCTTAACTTTTCTATGGGATACTTAAAATCCTAAATTGAGAAGAGCCACTCTCTATTGTGAAGCGGAAAATGATTAATTTATTACTAATACTAATTGATTATATATACTGACAATTTAATCAATATCATTAGAGAAAATCACAAAAAAACCTAAAAAAAAATAGTAAAGTGGGCCTCAAACAATTTTTTTTTGGGAGGGCGGGATAAGGGATAGTACATTTCCAAGATCATCTAATAAATAAAAATAATAAATTATTATTATGAATTTTAATTAAAATATATATATACTCGCATGTCATCATACGACACTTACTATAAAAGAAAGAGAATATATGTATACATACATTCTTTCATCGTGAGTGAAGATGGATCAATAAACTTTGTCCGAAACGTCTCGTTTTAACTTTAGGCTTCTTTTTTTACTGCAATTTGCCTTCTTATTCCTTTATCAGCCTCCAACAGAAAATGACTACTAATTAATCAATAATTATATATTTATTTAGCCTATTTATTAATTTAAATAAATATGAACCGAATCTAAATGGCCTAAAATGCTGGAAGTCTAAAAAAAATATTTATTGATAATTTTTTGTTAAATTTAATTATTCAATTTCAATTGAAAAGTAAATTTATGTTTGTTAAGTTCATATCACATTAAAATTTTCAAAGACCGCTTCTGAAATTTTTTTTTAAGTATATTTAATTAATTATGTTAAGAGTATATTTTTATGTCACTTTTAAGAGATTAATATTTCAGTGGACAACTGAGATGTGATTATTTATTTAAGGCAACTCTGAGCATGAGTTTATAGAGACGTTATTCGGCAAACTAGCTGGATAGCGTTAAACACACCAGTATAATCAAGGAAGGCTTAAAAAAGTCGTAAAGAATTTTCATGGCTGCAACAAAATTTAGAGAAGAGAAAGAGAGAGAGAATTCATATACTAAAATATAAGAAAAATATCAAATTTGTGTGTGTGTATTTGATAGTAAAAATTTCAAAACATAAGAGATATTGGAATTTCAATTATTAATATCATTATATGGATTAGAAAATTAGAATTTTTATTATTTGCTTTATTCTTAAAGGCTGTAATTTTTTAAGTGTAATATTTGGAAATAAGAAGTTATAGTTTTTAGAATTTAAGGTATCAAATCATTATTCAGAAAAATAAATAATTGGGCGTTATATGAAATATAATTTTTTTGACGGTAGTTACCCTAGCAAAGGCTTTGTTCAGGACGTGCTGCTGTGTGAGTTTGCGTCATCACCCCACTGCCCCTCCCGCACCCACGCCCTCACTCTTCACACCTCAATACTGAGGTTTCATTAAATATATTATAATGCTAAATTATTCGAATTGGTTTTATCTAGGTTTCCTAAGTTTACTCTAGTAATTGTGTATGAATTTGTAAATGGTGTTTAAATTGTGGTAGAATTTTTCTTTTATGATCGATAAATAAATTTTATAAACAATCGAAAAACATTGGAATTTGTTGCTGTGACTCGATATTCTGTTCTCAAGTCAAGTGAAAGGGAGTGAAATGTGAAGGCTTTCTATCTCTAAATTTGGCCAAGACAAAGATAAAAGCATCATGTCTAATCGTTGTCAATTGTTACAAAACAACGCGATGATTATGTCTCACAATTACACGGCATTAAATAAATTTAAAAAATTGTATAGGATGAATAAATTTACAAATTTATTTTAATGAGGTTCTCCGAATGTAAGTGATAATATATTTATTATATTTAAAAGCATCACATAATGATGAAAAAATTTGGAGAATCGTCTGACCCAAGCGCGCCTGGTGGTTACTTCTTTATTCAAGTAGCGCCGCCATTGACAGTCTAGCGAAAGTGCTCTAAAACTTTGTCATTAGTTGGACTCTGAAAAAAATACCATCTAGTATATAATTAGTAAATAGAACTAAGTTCTAAGTTTAAATTTAAAATTGATTAAGTAATTTACTGACTAGAGTACATAGTCAGGCATCACAAGAGAAAATAAGACAATAGAACACTAATAAATCAATTATAGTTAATGAAGAAGGATCCTTAGTTTGGAAGGAAATAAAAGGGAGACTAGCATATAATTATAAATAATAAGTAATCTGATAAGTGAATGAATAATTTATGATCACTTTGCCTCTATCGACAATCATACGTGTCGGTTCATGGATTATGATAGTTAATTAATGATGAGTTATTTATTATAGTGGTCGATAATTATATGCCTATTAGTGGCAGCTATTATTTCGAGATTCAATACACGTGATTTGTTTATTTTCGAATTATTATTGAGAATTTTAACAAGATTATGAAATTGATGAATTTTTTATTGAAAATAGATTTTTCTCTATCAATAATTTCCAAGAAATTTATTTATTTTGAAATATTTTCTAAGAAATGATAAATTGTCGCCAATCGATCTCTTTTCATAGTATGATAATATTGAGAAAAATTTCAATAGATTGAATTTGCCGTACTTATTTAAATCTTTTGTTTGGGACATCATTCTCCTTTTCTTAGTGAATTGGTCGAAATTTCGAGATTAAATATTAGAGCCTATCTTCAAGAATATTTCTAAGAAATCTTAAGGAAAATTTCTCTAGGTTTTATTTAAGTGTTTAATTAGAAATAAGGAAGAACTTTAAATTATTCAATATGAGAAATTCTTTATAAAAAGCAGAATAAAATTCTTCTTAATAATTATTTTATGAGCATTTCTATGAATATGAACCTAAGAGATAGGGACCTGATGATGCTAAATTAAACGTCCTAAAATTAAATAAATATTATTTAAAAATCCATATTCAATTATTCGTTTTGGGAATATAATTTTTTAATAAGAGAAAGTAAAAATATATTAAATATAAAATTTCGTTGTTTCCAATATCTTTCTCAATTAAAGATTCGTCAATAACTGGACCTTTGAATGCTAACATCAATCAAAAATCACATATTTAATAATAGTTAAAACATTTTGAAATTTGATAATCTCATGATTA
Source organism: Anisolabis maritima (assembly GCA_010014785.2). Taxonomy (NCBI): domain Eukaryota; kingdom Metazoa; phylum Arthropoda; class Insecta; order Dermaptera; family Anisolabididae; genus Anisolabis; species Anisolabis maritima. The sequence goes on along the minus strand of JAAAKE020025327.1, from coordinate 5,886 downwards.
TGACGAAACAAAAGATATAACTTGTCCAATTTCTTTTGAGGGAGATATTAATTCTGAGAACTTTTTTTTATTTTTAAAAAATTTTCTTGAAACGAATCTGATTCTTTTTTAAATCAATAAACAACATCTTAGCAAATATTATTAAAATTTCCTATTTGTCTATAAAAAAATTTAATCCAAAGAATTAAGTTATAGAGAAAAAAGATTTTTATAATTACGTCAATCTTTTGCCTTTTTGGCAATTTTTAACAAAAGTAAAAAAAAAAAGGCTTAGGAGAGAATTAGGCGACTCAGTTAATCCTATAAGCAGGAGCGTCTGTCTGTCTGTATGGGTGACAAACTAGGAAGTGACCAAAGCCTCATCATTCTAATCCCCTTCGGGTAATCAAAGAGTCACCTCTTTGTCTCTCTTCTGTCTTTCAATCCAACAACTTATCTAAGAATTGTCCAACTCTATGATTTTTTTAATCTGGTTATATTAAAGTAATGATAAAGTAACTGACAACAACTAAAAAAAGAGAATGTTTCATAATTATGATATAAAGATTCCAGTTGATTATTTAAAAAAAATAAAAATAATACTCTCCGGCCAGGCCCGCCGGAAATTTTAGTAATTCAGATACAAGTTTTAATTACTTGTTAATAATATATAATATATACATATACACTTGTATATATTGTCTTGAAAAAACTACAACCTCCTCCCCCCCCTCCTCTCCTCCCGGGAACAAAACTCAAGAGATGCAAATGCAAACTCCTTTAAAGTATAGCTATTTTTCTTGTTAATTTAGAAAATTTTCCTTTAAGATCTTAAGAATCCTCGAAATCACTTAAATATCGATTTTTGTTAAAATCATTTTTAGAGAGGAAAAAAAAAAACAAGAAATATGAACAATAAGAAAGTTCATAGCCTTGTTGGATAATTTTTTGAGGTAAGTTGGATTTGAATTTGAGCCTTCTTGAGACTAGGATTTACTCATAATTGATTAATCAATCGGATATGTGATAGAATAGAAAAAAGTCTCTATTTAAAATTCCTTCCAGACTAACGTTTCTTGCCCCTCAGTCTAGATCATCATTAGAGCTGCTTATTTTTATGAGGAGAAATAGGCAGTTAAGTTACCTTCTTTTAATGCAATTACAATACCACAATTGTCAACAATCTATTAATAATCGTTGACTTTTGTTTTATCGTAATGCATTGAATTGATGTGTTTAATAAGTTATTCTCATAAATGGCTTAGATTGTGGGCTGAAACGCAAGCTTGGAACACATTTTAAATGGGCTGATTTTTAATTTTATTTTTATTACTTTATCATATAAATATTTATTAAAAAAATAATTATTTATGACCTCATATTGCAAGAGAAATAACAGGTCTATATATCAAAAGTATTATATTTACAATCACCCCCTGTCAGCCTGAAAATGGCTTTAATCAAAACCGAAATGTTGATTTTATTATTTTAAATTTTTCTGATAAAAAAGAATAGTTAGATGAAGAAGAAATCATAATCCACTTGTAATGGAAATAATTCTTCGTTACTGTACTCTCCAAAAGTTAAAATAAATCAAATTCTTAACTCCGAAATTATCGCTTTGCGTTTTTAGTCAAGCAGAAATAAATAAATTGTACCTTAGAAATAATAATTTATATTTAACCTTTATAATTTCGAGCAATGAAACAATTAAAGTCCATGTTAATAATTCGGTAAATGTAACTGACGAAGGGGGAACATAAAAACGAATCGATGACCAATGAAACAAATGGAATATAAAATTTCATTTTGCTAAAGTTTGCTTTTAGGACGCAAAATATAAATTATAAATCTATGACGTTTTGCTGCTTATTAACAGGTTGATGTAATATTTGTATTAAATAGTGAAATAAGTCGCGTGAGTGAACATGTCTATATCAAAATAACAAGCAGCAAGAGAGAGTTTTAGTTAATAAGATTGTAACAGAACAGCACTAATTGGAGAAAGCAAGAGAGGGGGAAGCAGATAAATCGTTTTTAGTTTAATTGAAATGTCATTCTAATTGAGAAAAGAGATATTAAACGTTCAAGGGCCATGCATCTCAAAAATCAGAGACTTTGCGATCAATGAAGATCTCACTTTAATTTTCTCCATTTTATTATTAAAAATAAACTTATGACGTCATTTGAATAATGAATCAACCAAACGCATCATAATAGAGGGCGGAATTTTGTGTGCGTAAAATAAATAATCAATAAGTGGATTTTTGTGTTAATAAAAATAAGTAATTAAAAAAAGCAATTCGTATCTATAAATGGAAGTGAAAATGGTATGGTAAATATTATTTATTAATTTTTTTAAGACTAAGACTATTTAGACTCAGCCTACATTTATTTAAATTAATTAGTAGTCAATATAATTAGAATAAATTTTTGTCGCTCAGAACGGGAAGCGAACCAGTGTTCGTAGAGCGCTCCATGGAGCAGAAGCAATTTTATTTATTCAAAGCAAAAAGGCGTTTTATTTATTTTTTTTTTAAACCAAGGACAAAACTTCATTTAGTTGAATTCAAAAACACTCGACTGTTAATTTCAAGAAATTTTTTAGATAATTGAAATAAATATAAAAAGTTTAAGGACCAGAATTCAGAAACGATATTAAGAAAATTCTTAATGGACATATTAAATATACTATATATATATATTTTAATTATAATTTTTCCTAAGATCTTTGAATTAGCCATTTAAAAAAATGTTAATTTAAAAAAAGCAATTTAAAATAACAAGCTAGGATCAATTAATTCCTCTTAAGTTTTAGTTTTAGTTTTTGAATTCGGAGCAAAATCTCTGAAGAGTGCAGCGCGGAGCTCGATGAGCAATAGAAAAAGGCTTGGAATAAATATGAGAAAGGTTGGTTGATAAAAGACGGCTTGAAATTTTATATTCCCTGGAAACTTTTTGACGATTTTTAACATTTATATTTTATTCGTCTCAATAAAATTGTACACACGCTATCTTTTGTTTTATGAAGAAGTGTTAAAACATTTTGATGATTTTCGTGTACCTCTTCTATTTACCTATTAGGATGAAACAAATGATATCGTTGTCCTAATTCTTTTGAAAATAGATAGTATATCGATAAACAAGCAAAATATTTGAGGTCAAGGCCTATTGTAATCTATTAAATTAAAATAATTTATTTGTTTCATAAATTACAAATATGATTACATGTGCGCACTAGGCGCTCTAATAGAAATAATAGTTTTTTCTGCGGCTTCAGACTGTTGTCTTTTATCCAGCACTCTACTTGTTGATTGGTGTAGTTTATAGGTTTAGATCCAAACTTTTGGAAAAAATTTAAAAAATTTTCATTTTTTTTGTAAATTAAAAAAAAAAAAAAGGTCCTGGTATTTTTTCTTTAAAGTCCAATTTGGGTGAGGTCAAATCCGGGAGAATGCTTGAAGGTCTCAGTTCTGGTTGGGTCAAGTCCGGTATATTTGATTTATTTGGGGATTCTCGTGAATTAAACCCTTCGCGGGGGTAAATCTTATCTTAGTTTTCGAAAAGTGGTTCAATTCCGAGTCCCACTTCGATAATTTCATTATTCCTGGAGATGGGTGAGCAATGATTCTCAGAGTTTTTGTTTGAATTTTATTTAAGGATAGGAGGTTTGAACGGGAGGCAAAAGGGAACCAAGGTGCTGCATAACTGTTATGTCATGCATGGTTTGAGAAGGATCTGGTAGAGAGCTATATTTCCTTCTAATGGTAGTGCACTGTCTGGACGAATCAGAGTCCAAATTGCTCTAATCGCCTGAAGTCCTCTATTCTTTGCATGATCTAAATGCGCTGCTTAGTTGTATTATAGTATTGTCGATTCAGATACCGAACTTTAGGTTTCTAACCAAGCTGGAGACGATCTATTATAACGGTGGTGTGAAGACATTTTCTCTTCTTCGTGAAGAGGATAGTCTCCGACTTTGTTGAGTTGATCTTCAAGCTCTAATCTAAGAAGTACAAAGCATCCTGACTTTCCTCTTGGATTCTTCGCACCAAGCATTTGAAGTTTTTATTTGAATAATAAATGCATCTATCATCGGCATAGTGCGTATGTGTACATGTTCCAGCCTGGGCATATCCGAAATATAGAGTGCATAAAGGATCGGCGATAGCATGCTCCTTGCAGAACCCCAGCTCTAATTGGGCGCCATCCAGATCTCGCGTTATTCACACTTTGAATTCTCAATTTTTTAGGAAGTCTGTTATAATTTGGCACAAGGGTTCTGGTAGTCCAAATAAGAGTAGTTTGGTGGCGAGTCCCAACTTATATACACTATTAAAGACTTTTGCTACGTCTGGGAGTATTATTGAGGTTGTCTTCTTAAATTTGAGTCTTTCTCTAATTGTAATTGTAAAATTTAAAAAAGTATGACCATATAGTCAAACCTAAAAAAAAAAAAAAGGGAAGATCAAACTGAATATTAACATGCGGTGAGGAGACTAATATGACTTATTTAAGTGGGGGGGGGGGGGATAATAATTAATAAATTTCAAAGATAGTCTAATTTGATAATTATATTTGAATGATTAATCAAAATCGTTAGAGCCGTTTTTGAGTAAATGTCAAAAAATCTAAAAAGCAGTGCTTCCAGTTGGTCGATTTTATTCAAAACTTTATAGCATCTCTATATTCTATATAATATAATTTCAGTGTAGGTTTCTCATTGATGGACAATTACAATCAATACTTAAGTTATAATAAATAGAGTATTGTAGATATCTAAATTGAATTAAAATTATTATTAAGGCTGGTTATAATAAATAGAGTATTGTAGATATCTAAATTGAATTAAAATTATTATTAAGGCTGGTCAAATAAACCTAAACCGAAATTAATTTAACATACTCTATCAAGTGTTTTTTTGGTTTTTGAGATATTTTATATGTCTAGTTGATTAGTGAAATTTTTAGTTTTTATTTATCGGTGATAGTGTATTTCCTGTTTTACTTTTTATTTACCAATTTTTTTTCCTTCATCTATATCTATGATACTTTGAAGATTTTTTCTTTTCTCTCTGATCAGTGATATTTTTGTGATGTATTATTGCTAATGAAAGGGATTAGCTGATTTCAGTGATGTGTGATTTGGGACTATATATGATACCAATATATATGAGCTCTTTATATTTAAAACGCAAGTCCCTAAAAATATAGATACTGAGGCGGTAATGATCGAGTAGTAGTCCTTTTTCTGACAACAGAATTAATTAATTAATAAAAAATAAAAGAATTTTTACACCTGATTCAATATAAAAGATAAATTAATTTCAAAAAATACACTGAGATGCAAAAAAAGTGGAACACTTAGAAAAATTTAATTCTTTCAAATAATTTTTAGAATAAACATATTTTATTTAAACTTTTAATACATTGTGTGATTGTAAAAATATTTTTAAACAATTTTTATAATTCAAAAAAAATTATTAAAAACAAAAATCCTTTATTTGAAGTCGTTTTTTATCAGTCAAAAAAAATCACAAAATCAATCTTTGAATTTAAATTTTTTTAATTTAATAAGGGATTTTACTTCCTCTTGACTTTATGGCAGCAGTGAGCCTTCTAAACATAAGGATTACGACCTCAGCATGGTCCAGATTCTCCCATTCTTCCTATAGGATAATTTTGAGCTGTTGGATACTCTCAGGTGCAGTATCTCGAGTTCGTACTCACCTCCCCAGCATATCCCATACATGCTCAAATGGGTTTTAAATCAGGACTGCGAGCTGGCCAGTCTATAGTTCTCAGGCCAATCTCTTGACCTGCCTTGACACATAAAAAATTGTCTCCGATCATTGGGGCGAAAGGTATAACATGAGTGATGAGGATCTCTTCCACATATCGATTCGCA
>JAAAKE020025316.1:0-10180 GCA_010014785.2 Anisolabis maritima | reverse complement strand
CTAACTTTATGCTAACGATCGATTGTAGGTAAATATAAAAAATAACTTTATATATGTTATATTGATTATATTTTAAATATATATATTTTCATAGTTTATGGACTGAGGATAAGATAATAAATATGTCTCGAAACGTCTTCAAGTTCGACAAGCAGGCTTTTATTTTGGCTGAACCTGCCCTCTCCCAAGAATAACTGTTTCACATAGCCACCAAATCTCTACTATTTGTATAATAATATAATTATTCTTTCATATATTGTTTAGTGCATTAATATATTTATGATAGTTTCATCCAATTCAGTTCATGGGTTCAGTAGCACGTTAATCTGGTCTATGGAAGGATGAAGAGAACCCGTTAAGTCCTTTTTGGCATCTGAGGCCATTTAGGCTCCGTCCTTATTTAATTAAATTAATTGGTAGCCAATGTAATTTAAATAAATTTTTGTCGCTCAGGACGGGAAGCGAACCTTTGAGCTGGTATGTGAAGCCAGACCTCTAGCTCTGCACCAAGGGACGTCATATATATATATGAAGAATTATTAAATAAACAATTCAGCCCCGAGCCTCAACTCTCTCAGAGATAAATAAGCAATAATAAAACTTCACACATAAATACCCGAATATACATATAGAATTTTTTCTGGGTGATCCTCGAGATCTGAAATGCGATCCTACAATAATGAAAAAAACGAATGTCAAAATTTTTGACGATCACTAAACTTTTCCTTCAATTGATATTTCATATGATGAAGAGTAAAATTATCCAGTAAATGTTCAGTTTATAAAAAAGTGTGAGATGTTTTATTTTCTTGGACTTATAATACTATTGAACGGATCTTTCCAAATACAATTGATTTTTTTTCTCGATGCCATTTCATATCTGTATTATTCTACGTATAGGAAAATAAAAAATATAGAAGAGTTGATATTTTTATGTTTGTCTATGATAAGGGATTTGGAGAAAGCAGTCAAAAATAAAAGTCCTCCATGATGCCACAAAATTCCCAGGAGACGTTTTGAATGAATCCCTTATCGTCATGTACACAGCCACAAATAACTTTCTTTATACTCTCTTATTTTTATGATTTTTAATTATTAAATAAAAATTTTTCCTTTTTGAACAATGATTCCAATGAAAATTTTATTATCTGTAATTTTTTATTATAGCACACACGCACAATCCTTGTATAGTAGAATGGAAAATGACGATCATTAAACAAATATCTCGTTATTAAAAAGTTTAAATATCATATATGATGTAGACGGTGGAGTTTCGAAGCTTAAGTTTTTTCCGTATATTATAAAGTTTTTGTATTATATATAAAATGTAATTAATGAATGTCAAATCGAAATGAATCTCCATGACAGGGCTAATCTAAATTAATTTCTAAAAAAAAAAAAAAAGAAAAAGAAAACGTTCTTCCAATCCGCGGAGGATTTTAATAAGAAAAGAAATTGGAGCCTAATTCCATCTCGAGTTAAGATTAAGAACAAGAGAAGAACTTTGGAATTGATGAGTGAGAAAGAGAAAGAATAGGGAAAAAGAGAAGAGGTTTGAAAAGTCAACAAAAAGTTGTATTGTCTGAGATGATGATTGTGAGTATTCAGTGTGGTAGAGAGAACAGTTATCGATTGAGAAGGAGATGGAGCTACACCGCCTCCTCACCTGAAATGCATCCATTAAGAGATGGCTCATTTTTAATTATATTAAACTTTTCTAGAAGTATTCAGATGATATCTATACCTTGCTATTAATTAAATGATCCCGTTTCCGATTCTCTTATGGTTAAAAATAAAAAAAGTAAATATCAATTAGGTAGAAATGTAATAATTTATAAAAATAATTAATGGCTTCGAAATACATTGTAGACTAAAAAAAAGTACTACTTCTCTTTGAAACTGCATCAAGTGGATCAATTCTTGGAAGGTTTTTTTTTTTTTTTTAAATAAATATTTCGTAATAGATGAGTAATTTAAAGATGATTTAAATGCTCGGGACAAATGAAAACCAGGTTTTTCTTTTGATTTTTGACGTATTTATTTAGCGAATTTCTCTAGTCAACCACTTGTTTTGCAATAATTTTATTCTCTACGATCGGTCTCATCAGCCACAACTACAAACATCATTTTGATTAGATTGGTAGTTGGCAAATTCGATTGGGCTCATTTGACCCAAGATAAAAACCCAAAAAAAAGGATAGAAAAAATTAAAGGTAAAATTGCCTGAGAACGCCCCTAATTAGAGGGATCCATCTTGTAGATTAGATTTTAAAGTACCTAACAGAACTACATTGTGTAAATTAAAAAATGCGATAAGCTAACTGAAATCCCATAGGTTTAAGTAAGGACTCGTTATTTTGTCAGCGGTTTTAATCCAAAATCCAAAGGCAACCATATATAAGTGAATCAAAACGTTCTTCTTTTGGCATAGGATAGTAAATAAAAAGTAGGCCTGGCAATAAATTGTGAAAGAGAATATTAAATTCTCTAATCATATTAAGTTCTTGGAGAATTGGAGAAAGAGATGGATAGTCAGTGGTCAAAAAATTCACACATTTTTTGGCATATTGTTGCCATTGTGCTTGTGAAACCCCAGGAGAGAGGTCTGCGCAACCCTCCGAAAGAACATCGATATAGGGGATGAAGGGACAGAGGCGACAGCGACGACGAAGACGACGTCGACGACGACGTGGGGTGGCTGCATGGCGCCATGAATAAGAATTGATCAGCCCCGATTGAGTCGCTGTTTTTTTCATCTCCCTCTCTCACTTTTTTCTTCTTTTTTTTTTTCAAACGAGATTCCAACTGAACGGAATAATATATCTATATGATGATAAAAGTGTTGCAATAAATTGTACAATAATCTTAATTTTTTTTTAAAATAATGTAGAAAAATAAATAAATTAAAAAAAAAACTAAAATTATATATAATTAATCATAATAATCTTTATTCCATAATGTCCAAAATTTTTCAAAATTTGTAAGTAGTATTTATTCTCTACCTATATATTTCTAGCTAGTTCAAAATTCGTTCTAACAATTTTGATTAAAATTCATAAATCAAATATTTATTAGGTGATATTTGAAATGTATGAACCTTTATCCCCCCTCCCCAAAAACTTTGGGGCCCCACTCGAGTGAGTACACATTTTAGTTTTTTTTTTTTTTTTTTTTTTCGATTTCCTTTAAACTACTCTAAGAATATTAATTAAATTGTCTGTACATAAAAAAAATTCGATAATCTTTAAATTGTAATAATCATTTTCTACCTCAAAATAGTGTATGGTCCTCAATGTGACAGCATATGCCAAAATTTTCCTCAGCTTAGGTAAGAGAAAGTTGTGTGCGGCCGTCTCACAGATTTTTATCAAATATTTTGAAATAATTATTAGCCTATTGGCTTAATAGATTAAAATTCTTATTTAATCTTTAATATTATATTATTTTTTTCGTCCTAGAGAAAGGAAATAAAACCAATCTCTCTGAAATTGCAAAAGAAAAATCGGCAACGCTGGAGAAAAACAATTGAGAATTTATTTTGAAGTGACGGTCGTATATAAATTTCGTTGGAAGTGGAGATTCACCTCCCACTTTCTCCCACTTTGCCTTCCCAATTTCTAAAGTCCTGAGTTGAAACTTAACAATCCTTATTATATAGTCTAATCTAATTATTTCAGAAATAACTTTGGGAAATTATTCCTCTTTGTGCTTTTTTTTTTTTTTAAGAATTTCTAATTAAAGTGAATTTCTCGCCTTTCAAAGAGTAAATTTTTTTCTTCGTCATAAGAAAAAATAAGCAAACTTGGTCCATGAGAAATTTTTATAATTAAGAGGTTTTTATATACCTTAGTTCCTAATTTGTTTTTGAAAGAATATTTGACAACAAGAGATGAAAATTCACTTTATTAAAATATACCCGTATATATTATATATTTTATGTATATTATGTATTATTATATTATATATTATATATATATTATGATTATATGAAGATTCCGTTGAGGAGTTACCTAGCTAGAAATAAATAATTTTAGACTTATATAGCAATGAATTGAGAAGTCAAAGTATTTCTCAGCTTTTTAGATTAGCTCTTTTAAAAATATAACTTAATGATTAATAGCGAATATTGGGCAAAATCTAAGCCACCCTGTGGCTTTTTCTTGTAATAATAATAATAATAATAATAATAATAATATTGCCGCCAACACGATACCGGTTTCCAGTGACTGCTGACTACCCTTGTTTGGAGAGCAGCGCTGGAAATATGGAGAACCTAGATGTGCCGGAGCTCTGGAGAAACTTATGGAAGAATTACAAAGGTTCAAGGAAAAACAAAATAATAATAGTGATTCAAAATTTTTCCTTGTTTTAAACATTTATTCTGAATATAACATCATTTTCCAAGTTTAAACCCACAACTCATAAATTCATAGTAACATTTTTTACAACACTTCATCCCAAAAAAACTATAAAGCGAAATCAATTAAAATTATATTTAAAAAAAAATCTGGAGTGACGGCCGACTCACACAACTTTTCCTTACCTAAGGTAAGGAAAATTTTAGAATGTGCTGTTATAAGAGATTTTTTGCGAAGGGCCCTCTAGTCGGTTTACAATTTTATTTAGTATTTAATTTGAGATGTGCGTATTAATCTATTTTCAATATTATAAAAAAATTTAATTAAAATATTTAAATTGGCAATTAAATTTCCTTTATCAAACTTAAGAATTAAAAATATTTATGCCCTGTCCCTTGGTGCGTAGGTAAAGGTCTTGTTTCAGATACGAAAGGTCAGTGGTTCCCTTTCCATCCTGAGTGGAAAATTTTATTTAAATTAATTGGCTACCAATTAATAATAAGAACAGAGTCTAAATGGCCTCAGATGCCGAAAAGAATTATATATATATATATTTATTACCATAGCAACGAGTTGTCCTATCTTTTCTATGGGATACTTAATATCCAAAATTGATCCCACACTATTTTGAGGTGGAAAATGATGAATATATCTTAAAGATTATCGAATTAATTATATGTACATCTATTTTAATCAATATTTTCAGAGTAGTTTAAGAGAAAATAAAAAAAAACTAAAAAGAATACAACAATCTCAAAATACTTGGAAAGGAGAGGGGGATAAGGGTAAATACATTTCATAGATTACCTAATAAATAATTTATAAATTATTTATGAATTTTAGTCAAAATCGTTAGAGCGAATTTTGAGAAAATCGACATTTTCTTGGTGACCCCAATAATTTATTACTATATATTTCATATATAGGTAAGAGAAAGTAAAAAAGAACTATCAAAAATATGGCCTTGGAGGTTCAACATATTTTATTCTTTAGTTATTTTTAGGTCTAGTTTAAGAAATTAGTATATTTTGATAGTAAAATGTCAGATAGGCTTATATGGCATTTAAATTGCATTTTTTATTTAGGGATTGATGGGAAAATAGATTGGATAAAAATCAAATAAACATATGAATATTTAGATTTGTCTATTATTTTATTATTATAATAGTAATTTGACGATATTTTTAGAGTGAATTCTAAAAATGGAGTAAATACGAATGTGTATTAATAAAATTTAGACAATAACCTGTGAAGTTATACTCTTTGTAATAATTACACATCTTTGTTACTGAAAAAATTTATAAGTATTTACCAATTTTCAGACATAAATATATATAAATTTCAAAGGATACCAATTATAATAATTTAAATAAATATGAACAGATAACGGTTATCATAAAAATATTATATATCGTATATCTAAATAGCTTCCAAAGTGGAAAAGAGAAAATTAAATAAATAAATAATTTTATTTTTATTGAAAATAAAATTTTAAAAAGCCTTTCAAAAACAGAAAGTAAAAATGGTGACTGTGCACATTGTAGTCATTATTAAAAAATAATTTTAAGGGGAGATTTCAGTGATGAATTTATTTCACTATAGTTTACATATGACGATTATATTCTAAAAGAATTGTTTAGCTGAAGAAATTTTTCTTTTATATGACTTAAATTAATTAAATTTTATATTTAAAAATAAAAGGTAGCTACGTGGGATCAGAGATTTAAATTTAAAATTTGGTATCGAATTATAAAGCGCTAGGTCTAAACAACCCGGGACAAGTGGGTGAGGATGGAAGAGAGAGATCAATGAGATTACCAGTTATTCAACCATTATAGAATTTAATATCTCTTTTGATCTTTCAAAATTCAGAAAATATTACATAAAAGTTGTGAAATTATATATGAACCATATCAAAATAATTTCAATCCACTCTAAAGTTTTCCTCTATGAATATTTAATCCAACATCAAATGTTTAAATCCATAAATAAATGTCTACTTTATAATTATGAACTGAAATTTAAGAAGGCTTGGGTTCAGAAAACGAAATGAAATGCAAGAATATGAATAAATTTATCATTTTCACATTTTCTATTTCCGAAAGAGTATTTACTTTTCATTGCCTGGTTGGCCAATAAGCTGAAAAAAAAAAAGGTTGGTGGTTCGCTTCCAATTTTCAGCGACAAAAATTTATATTACATTGGCTACCAATTTATATAATTAAATAAGGAAGGAGTCTAAATGACCTCAGATGACAAAAACAAACAAACTAAAAAAATTTTCTCGTATAGAAAGTGGGAGATGATTGTTTTGAGTGGGGGTGTTTGGTGCTTTGCTGGCCTTTTTTCTTTTGTTGTTTAACTACATTGTAAAATCTTACAATTTCAAGGCACCCGACCTTAAAAAGTCAAATTTTTTTCCTTTGAAATTTTAATTATTTCTTGAAGACTGTCTCAATAGCAAAGACTCAACAAAAACCCAGTATGGTATGGATACACTAGAAAGGAAAAATTAAGTCTCTCAGTCCCTTAACTTATGGCTGAGAGGATATAGACGTTATTGTTTACACGCCAAACTTCCAAGGAATATGCGTTCTGTACTCCAGCAAGTCCATTTAGTAGTAAATTAATATGGCTGGATAACATTAATAAAGTACATAAGTAATTTTACCACCGAAACATTTTATACAAATCACAGTTAAAATAAAAAAAAAATTGTAAATTTAATAATGAATACAAGTATGAAATTCCAAAAAGAATATTCAAAGAATTTTCAGACAAAAATAGTTTTAAAAATTTTTCAATTAATTACGAATATTTTTTAATGGTTATAAATAAATTAGTTAATTTTATCCCCTTATGTCTTCTGTCTAATTTAGAACTAATTAAGTAATTTTAAGTGGTTGCCATTTGATGGGAACTCGCTCAATGAAGGAATGGTTAAATTTACAGAGCGTCATCGAAGTCAAAAGGTCCAAAGAAAGAGAATTAATGTAGAGGGTATATATATTCTGGTTATATAGTTTATTTAAGAAATTTCTATGCTCCTCAGTTAAAATTAATTTTGATCTTTTTAAGAAAAATAAAGGAGGAAATAAGAAAATTTAGAATTAAATTAATTAAAAATAACGATTGTAAAATTTGCATTCTTGTGGTCTCTCTCTCACTATTCATTTTTGCTCGTTTTCTAATTTCTGGTATCAAACTTTATTATAAATTTACTTAAGATTTTTTTTTTTTAGAAAACGAGCAAAAAAGTCCATCAAGTAGAAAAAAGAAATATTAGCAAACTAAAGATATAAGAAAACTCTTACTTGAATTCGTGAATGATTTAGTGTATATTAAATATTAAATAAATATATATTAAAAAAAAGTAACTTAATATAAACTTTTACTTCTCAGTATAAATCAGAATCTGAAACTAGTTGAATAATGTTAAAAAAAAAAAACATTTGGTTTAGCCAACTTGAAAATGGAAAAATAATTAAGTATAAAACCAAAAATATATTAGAGACTTAAGTACTATAAGGAGTCTCTAAAAGGTCTAAGTGTTTACTTATTTTAGATAAACATAATATTTAGAAATAAAGTTTCTATGATTTTTTTTTCTTTTAGTTAAATATTTTTAACCTGTTAATAAATGTTTTTAGGGATGAGGGGGAGGGGGGGAGAGAAAAGAAACAAAACTTTCTCACTTTCGAATATTTCATATATAGTTAAGAGAAAGTAAAAAACCTGAAAATATTCGGCAATATTTCAAACATATTTTCTGGTGGAGCATGACAAATGAGAAACAAATTTATTAACTTTATATGATTGAATTAAAGAGCCTGAAACTAGCACCGAAATTCGAATAAATGGGATTGGCTTGAATACTTAGGTTTTTTTTTTTTTTTTTTTTGCTCTTTTTCTCTCCTGGATAGTCTACATATTGTTTCCAATATATATTATTATTAAGGTGACCACAAATCTATATTGAGAGAAGGATCCTGAAATGGGCTGGGGAAGAGTTGGTTTGAAGTCCCTTTTCCGCTTAAATTAACAAAATAAAAATAATCAAAATAAATTGGGTTATTAAATAATTCAAGTTTTAATTATAATAAATATCTCTATATGAATAAATTTTGGTATATGGTATTGAATTTATTCAGTATATTCAACATATATTTGCCTTACAAGACGATTCGTTTGCAAAAACTAATTGTTCTATCCAGAGATTGAATTGCTCCAGTTTACATTCCATATTTGCAATATCATTGCAGAATTTATACATCAAAAAATAAAGAAAAAAAATAACAATACACAGATAGACAATAATGTTCCAAATTTTCTTCACAATATGTCAATTTTAGAGCGCTTTTTAACTCATGAGTTTCTAATTCCTAATAGTTATTTAAATAAATAAGGATGGAGTCTAAATGGCCTCAGATGCTGAAAAAGACTAAAAATATTCCTAATAGCTTATTATAATGATTAACTAAATCAATAATCAAATTCCCTGTCCATATTTGTTGATAATTTTTGGCGTTATCCTCATTTTTATCTATTATTCTTGTTTTATATTTATTTTTGACACGATTAAATTCACTTTTAAAATAATATATTTTCAACATTAGTTTTTTCATATTTTTTTATTTGTAGCAGTTTTAATTTTTTTTCTATTTCTATTGAATTTTAGATCTTTTTAGAAATACAAAATTGGGATGCTGTTTCTCTATAAAATAAAGGTATGGGTTCCTTTTTGAATGGTGTAAAATGTTAAAAAAAAAATATTTCTATAATAAATAGAGTGGTTTGTCTACAAACTTTCATATTTTTTAATAGGATAACATCAGTTAAAAGGTTGAGAATCTGTTGAAAAGAGTGTCAACAAAACAAATTCTAAATGCATATAAATCCATTTATTCCAATTTTTTTTAATGAAAACATTGTATTCATGGAATCAAATTCGATGAGTGCATTTTTATTCTATTTCACTTTTTTTTTTTTTTATTTTAGTTACATAGTCAAAAAAATATTCCCAAATAGGTAGATAGACATTGTTTAAATAAAACAAGTATAAATTTTTAAAAAATATTTTTTTCAATATGTGTTGTTTATTTAAACAAGAGAGAGGTGATTTGAACTATCGCTTGACTATCTATAAAAATCAATCTAATTGATCTAAATAAATAATTCTGGAAAACAAGTATCTAAGATCGTATTTAATAAACAATTGAATTGTTTAAAGTTTATATAGCCTCATATGCCGAAAAGACTAAAAAAATCAATTTTATTATTTTATGTTAATTAACTTTATTTTTATATTTAATTAAAAATTTATTTTAAACAAAAGCATTTCTAAAAAATATTAATAAATTATTATCTTGTATGCCTATCTAAAGGAGCATTTAAAATTTTTTGCCATTTGAGGTCAGACTTTAAATAAAATTTTATCATAATTATATAATCTGAGCATATTTATTTATACTAATTGGTATCTAAATTGAAGTAGAGTCCGAAGCTTCAAGGTGAGGTTTATTCCACACAGTATTGACTCGAATAAATCGTTTTCTGAATGAAATTTGAACCCATATACTTAGGAAGTGTAATATATAGAGGTGTCAAGTTTATCTTATTTATATATATGACAAATAATTTGATTCACACAACACTATATACAGTTATATATTATAATTTATATACAAATGTCATGTATATAAATAATATAAACTTGACAACTCTATATACTCATACTCTTTAAGTTAACTGATGATGGCCTTATTTCAATAAAACCGAAATGTTTCAACCAATTTGAGAGTTTTTATTTACATAGAGGGTCG
>JAAAKE020025294.1:0-10180 GCA_010014785.2 Anisolabis maritima | reverse complement strand
TACATAGGGGGGCATAAGAATTTTAGAAAGGCTTAGGTGGGGCATGGCACAAAAAAGGTTGGGAAACACTGATCTATATTAAATCGTACTCGAGTTATTTTGTTAACGATTATGCACACAGACATAATTCGAAAAATGGTATTTTTGGATTTAGGGAAGCCCAAAATGTCAAGAACAATCAAAATCTCGAGATCGAATTTTTGGAAGATTACAATTCCCTATACTACGTATACAAGAAAAAAATAAGGTACAAAAGTAGAGTGGGCTCCAAAAATTTTTTTTTGGGGGGGGGGGATAAGGATTAGTAAATTTCCAAAATATTCTAAAAAATAATTGAAATGGCAATTTTAATCAAAATCGTTAGAGCAGAAAATAAAAAAAAATGTAAAAAGAACATCAGTAAAGTATTGGTACGCTTTGGGCGATTTTATTGAAAAGCTTCGTGTCACATGCTACTTGAGTACTTAGATTAATTATCAAATTGAAATCTTGAAATGAGATATTTTGTTCCTACAGAGACACACAGACTATTTTGCAAGACCCATTTTTAGAATCCCGGGACCTCAAAACGTGTATTTCCGTTGAAATCAAAATTTTTTGCTATCACAATAATTTATATACTATATTACATATATAATTAAGAGAAAGTAAAAGTGAAATGGAAGAAATATAAAATAACTAAGGTAATGGAAATTTGAATAATGTGCTTAATACATAATATTTTTTCAATATAAACTTTGTTCTGTTTAGGTTTGGTCAAGATTTATTTCTTTTTGTAAAATATAATCCTAAAAAAATTTCCTTTTTATTTATTTAGGCACCCATATATTAAAAAATTTTCTTATGAATTCTATACCAAGATATAATATGAAATCTAAATATGAAAGACAAAAACTTATCTCTACAAAGAACAAATCTAGAATTTAATAAATCCGAGTTAAGTACTTTGTTAACAGTCGTTATTTGGTTTTAATAAATCTTCTCTCTTCTTTTTAATCCCTCATTTAATCTCACGGATAAATATTTTTAGTAGACTTAAATAGGAATATTTGTAGGTTGGTTTTTTGTCAAGGTTAATATCAAATATCAATAGTCGCAATAAATATAATAAATAATAATGAATTAAAATATATAAAGCAATATTTGTAACGAGAAAGAGGAAATTTTCTGTCTTTATAGTTTTAGGGTATTTTAGTGTTTTTAATCTTAAAAGCTGAATTTTCTAATTACAATATAATATCAGAACAATTCAGTTGCAGAATATTAATACATATAAGGCCAGTAAGAAGGATTAATAAACAGAATTTTATTTAAGATAAAACAATTTTGCGAGAGTTTATGTTTGGATGGGCATAGTTCGCACTACCTGGACTCGAACCAGGATTTTCCGCCTTCGCGGCGGAAGAACTACCTTTACACTAAAGCGCACGGCCCATCAAATACGACACCTCGGGCTCGCCAATATATAAAAGTGAAATTATAATTTGACTCTGTAAGAAAACATTGCGTTTTGCCATGCCATCTAGCAAGCCCGATTGGAATTAATATCACAATACTAGATGCAAGCTAGGGCTGCAACCTTCTAAAGAAGAAAGGCGAATTGAACTAATATCGACTGATTGTTAGGGGTTTTGTTTGAAATAGTGATTTTCAAACAACATCCATAGACCCCATAGCCCTGCTTCGAGTCCAGGAGGCACGAACTATGCCCATCCAAAAATTTGTTTTATCTTAAACGATATGTTGACTGGATTTCACAGCCCAGGGGGCGTTGCTTGAAAATCACCAACTATTTTTTTTAGTGCCTAAACATCGGATGACTACTTATAAGTATTTTTCTATTAAATAATATATAATTGACATAAAAATATTTTGAATACCTGGAATGTACTGAGAATGAGGCCCAGTGGCTAAAATGAATAGAATAGAATAATTTTGTTTGGCTGAAGGTTCTTCCTCTTTCTGATATAACGAATTTTACAAGTAAAGTATTTTTTAAAATTGCTCCTGAAGAAGGTTATAGAAAGAGTAGCCGAAATGTTGTATTGTTATACAAA
This sequence comes from Anisolabis maritima, assembly GCA_010014785.2. NCBI lineage: Eukaryota > Metazoa > Arthropoda > Insecta > Dermaptera > Anisolabididae > Anisolabis > Anisolabis maritima. Next base: position 8,123 of record JAAAKE020025294.1, on the reverse strand, counting down.
TAAACTCTAGTTAAAGCAAAATATATTCATTATTTATCATTGGATTGTGAGGTTGCAGCCAGGGAGGTTTTCTTGTCAAATAATGAAAATCCCCAAATTAGAGACGTTTTGGCCAAATGTTATTTATCCATCTTCAGTCCATTGATAATCCAGAGCCACAAACTCTTCTATCAAAAAAATTTTCCTATGTATTTTATCACTATATTGTGCTTTTTCGAAATAAGGGCGTCATTAACTTATTAGACGATATGTACTTGGTTTGAAAAGTTTGAATTTATTGGATTTTGATAGTCAAGCGACTAATTTAGAGAAGAAAAGTTAATTTCTCTTTCAAATTAATTCTTATCAAAATAATTCCAAGCACAATAATAATAATAAAAAATCACTTCTCTTATGATAATACAATTACTGAACCATAAACTGTTGATAAAAAAAAAAAATATATTAAAAAATTCGATTGAGTGTCAAAAACAATATTTTGTCGATTATTAATAAAATTTCTAGTTTGAAGTGAAATCAATAGACTGGAAATCCTGAATCAATTTCTAGTCCATGGGCCCATTCAATCTTTCAAAATCAATCTCCTCATAAAATTAAGTAAAATTAGAAAGTATATGTTAATATATTAAAGTGTAATTAAATAAAATTCAAACTGACAGTTGAATTAGACGGGATTAACGCTAGATTTGTTTTTTTATATTTTAATATGAATTGAAGGTGTCATATATTTTTTTCATTAGTGAAGTTAGTTTGTATTTTTATAAAAATAAATAATATTTTAATATTTTAAATAAAATTTTCGAATTCTAGTTTTAATTAAAAATAGACGTTTCAAGTCCCTTGAGTTCACAAAAAGCTTTTAAAATTGTTGTGTGCAAGGACATAATTTATATTAATATATATAGTAATAATAATATGGCACTAAATTATATTTGTTTACATTTTGAATTTACAGGATTTTTTTTTGTTTGTATTTATATATTCAGGATTGTATAAAGAATAGATGTAGAGACTCAATTTGTGATGGATCAAATGATAGAATATTGATTTTTGGCCAGTGGCGTATCTAGAGCATTTAACACTCTTGAACCTTTGATTTATGTAATTTTTTTTATCTTTTAAAAAAAAAAAAAAAAAAAAAAAAAAAAACAGTTTTTTTTAATCACAGACGAAACAAACATTGATCTTAATAATATAGGCTAATATCGTTTATTTAAAATAGGTGATGGTTTTCAAATAATAGTCAAGCTTGAAGATAAAAATATTTTGTGAAAGGAGTTTGTATTTGAGTGGACATAATTCGCGCCTCTTGGAATCGTTTCAGGGTGAATTTGCTACCATCACACCAGGACGCAAGACCCAATAAACACATTAACTCCGGCTCCCCAATATCTAAAAGTGAAAGTATAATTTCACTCTATAGGGAGACACCTTACGTTTGCAATGCCATCTAGCAAGCCCGTTTGGAAATAATATCATAATTCTAGACGCAACCCCCCAACTAAGGAAGAGAAGCGATTTCAACTAAATGAGAGAGATTTATTTAAAATAGTTGGTTGTTTTCAAATAATGAATGTAAAGAGTCAGTCAATGAATCGTTTAAGATATAAAAATAGTTTATAAGATTGTTGTTTGAACATAAATGACGCCTCCTGGGTTTGGATTTTTCTTCTTGTATGGAGAAGGGCGCATTTATACTTAATCAGCCCTCTCACAAATATTTTTATTATGTATAAATTTACAACTAATTATAAATGTCAATACTGACAAGTAAATTAACTACAGGAGGAACTTAATTATCTGGACTTCAATCATCGAGCCTCAATTATCCAGATGAGATGAGCTAAGCTTTTATTGAAAGGGATGAAAACTGAAGCAGACGAAAATTAGCGTTTCCTCCAAACCGTGCTAGCATTAAAGCTTTGAGGTTTCATATTTTGTATGTTTTATATACATTTATTTTATTATATATGTTTCAATAAAGTTTTCGTACCATTTTATTTTTAATTTTTTTTTTTTTTTAATTTCCCATGGTTTCCTATTTTTTTTTTAATTTTTATTTTTTGTTATCTGGACCATAGTCAGTATAATCGATATGGAAGAAAATGGCAATAAATCAGCAGCTTATCCGTTTTAGCCAATGGAGTATAAGAAAAATTTTAAAAATATTAATTTTATTATTACCTCACCCCAGGAATAATTAGACCAGTTACAAAACTGTCATCTCAAAATGAGGAGCGTATTTAATAAGCGGAAGTCGCAACAGCCAAAGGCCATGCTTGAAGAAAAATAGGAATTATGTTGTCAATACGAAAAAAATAATATAATCATTTGATGAGGAGAATAATCATGAAAATCCTAAAGATAAATGAGAAAGGCTCAAATTATTCTTTGCTCATTATCTTTTTGATAGAGATTTAATTTTAATAAATATAAATAACGATATCTCCTAATTATATAAATAATTTATTAAATGCCTATACAGTCTAATAGAATTATATTATTCTGAGGATTTTTGCGTTAATGGGAAATTAAAACACTGCACACCCCTTACTTTTAGAGCTTATATGTTATGAAACTAGAGGTGAGACTTTTTTATGGACATTAGTTGAAAGGCATTACTTTTATTCCCTAAATGCAGCGGTGTATCCACATGATTTAAGGCTGGATACTAAATATATATATAACGTTATGTTGATATAAAGACATTCAGGAGTTCTTTAATAAATGCTGATTTGCTCATTTGAATCTGAACCTAAATCATGGGGTCGCAATATAATTGTACAGTTTATAGTCTAAATGGCCTAGGCAGCCGAAAAAAGACTTAAAATTGAGAAAAAAAAATAATGGGGACAATTAGACTCTTTATATTTATATTTAAAAGAAACAAAAATACATTTTCGAAATCATAAAATTTGTATTTCACATTCTAAAAAATAAAATTTATTAATAACCATGGAGGCTTGTAATAAGAGACAAGAGGGGTGGTTCACGTTTACTAAAATGAATTAAATAAATTACTTTGTAACGGCTGCCTTGTTAAATTTCATAAGTAGTTTTGTACTGTACTTATTATCACAGTTAGATTAGGGATGTTTTTTGTTATTAACATGCATCTCAAAAGAATATCTTGAATATTTATAAACAATTAATAATTAAAAATCGGCTGGACTTATACAACAATGGAGATGTCAGAATTTGTTTATGTTTATCCACCTATAAACTGTCTTAAATTCTTTTTTCGTCTAATATTAACCATCGCAAGAAGATTCCCTCTACACTCTTACCTAATACTAGGGGCTGACAATCTAATTTGGCTCGAAACCTACGGTCATCCTCTGCTTACTTAGTCATTTTGGAGGGCATCGGAACAGGGGAGAATTTATCCTCTTCTAGATTGGAATGTTTTTCTTTTATTTAATATAAATTTGGACGGTATTTTAGGATCTAGAGGGTAATTTGTTGAAATCTTGTTCCTGCGCTACACTTTTTATATTATTTAATAATTATGTTAATTATGCTAATAAAGAAGAAAATATATTTTAAAAATTTAAATAATTATACTAAACATTAGCGTAGGAAACAGAGAAGAGCAAATGGAGTTGAGGATTTGAAGTACCACAGTGATAGATGCTTCAAGGAATTCTGAGAAGTCTTAGTTTCATAAAGTTAATAAAATTGCACTATTCTATGGCCGCAATGTTCTTTTCAAAAATTCCGTTTGTATCGCGGGTGCGGACATCATGTTGAAATTTGTTTACAATCAGAACTGTCGGATGAGACCATAGCGAGCATTGTAGCTTCATCGAGTCAAAAGTAATAATGTGTGAAATTTATTATATATTACAAAATTGAGGCCCGTCACATTCCGTTCCTCGCTTGAGATCAGATTGGGTGAAAGAAATTGATTCTTTATTTATCATTTTTAATTTGATTTTCTATGTAAATTATACTTGAAATTCTATCCCTTGATCTTGTTATCATCATGGTTATTGTAATTCTCCCCAATTTTTAAGACGTATGTATTCACGTTAAAATTTGAAATTTTTCTCTCTCTGAATGAAAAAAAAATTCCTTTCAGAGTTAATAATCTAAATAATTTTAACGACTTAATGAAAATAATGAAAATTTAAATTAAATTGAAATGAAAATCTCGAATGTATAATGTTTAAATTTGATCCCTAAATAATCCTATAAATAATTATCTGATTTCATGTGATTATTTAAATCGATTTTAAACACATATGAAAGTTAATATTCCAGCTGAAGCTTGACCCTCCTTATGGATTGTAAATCAAATACCTTTGGTAAATTTTATAATTCCAGCTGTTATTTATAATAGGATTATCGTCCAGATGTAAATATCTAGAGCAGATCGGAGTTGGATTATTTTTCTTCGCCATAAATGAGGCATCGCATTTGTTTGTGTTTGTCCTATGTGTATGTGTGCGTGAATTTTGGTTAGTTTTGGAGGTGTGGGGTTTTCTTACAATTAGTAAAATGAATAGGTCTTGCGCCTAATTATAGCATCTTATCTATTCAATATTGTTAATTGAATAGTCTGTACTCTAATCCTACCTCTAATCTACTTATATAACGCTAATTGATGATTTACTGTAAATAAGTTCTCCTGAGACTTGATTCTACTGTATAATTCCCGAAATTTTATAACATCGGTCGTATAAATCGAATGTGAAAAATCACTCTTTTTTCTAAGAGATTATGATATTATAACATCCACCTGACTTGAAGTCAGATAAGAGAGGAGTTTATTTAAAATAAATATATCAATTTTTTATAACTTCGTTTTATTTTTATGAAATTTTATTATCTATAATAAGAATTAAAAATTAAAAAAACCTAACCTATACATACATAAACCATTCAAAATATGTGAGTGAACAATGAGATGCATAAATTCGTTCGTTTTTGTTTGGTGGATAGTAGGCAACTCAAATGACCAACACACTAATGAATTTTTCATTAATTGCTCTAGAGCGCATTGGTTAAATCTCTCTAGAAATTAACAAATATTTGTGATTCGCTCAAAAAATCCATTAATGAGTGGTCATTTGGGTTGCCTGCTTTCCAGCTATCAAACTCGAACTAATTTATGCAACGCATAGTAGAGGAAGGGGCATAAGTGGATGTCTAATTCTATGATCGAATTTTTGAGTTTCAAGGCTATATATGGAGAGAAAAATTTTAAAATGTTAAGTTTTTTACAATAATAAAAACTTTGAAATAAATATTATAGCAAAATAATTTAATTAATTCTGCAGTGCCCCGTGGTTTTTTCTTTGAAAACTCATCAAGTTATTTGTTATTATCTCAGTACAATGGTGGTTCATGGTTTTTACATAATAAGTAATAAGAAAAAAGAACTAGTCAACATTTAACTTTCCTTGCCATACTTTTTAGGTATGTATTTGAAAAATGAGAAATTTGAGAAATTAAATATTAGTTTTTCTATATTATGGTTTTACACACAAAAAAAATGGGAGTAGGCTGTGTTGCTAGTTTTAACGGGGATATGTCTTTAAGGGTTGAAAGCAATTAATTAGGACGTGTATCAAAGTCGAGGTTTATCGTAAACGCGTTAGCAATTGTACTCGGCTGATCGAAAGCACGCATTAATTTTTCGCTCTCTATAAGAACGAATGGCACTTTTCTAGTTCCGAGTCGAGTCCTGACAATCGAAGTTCGATTTTTTCTTGTTTTTTTTTTCTCCACATAGGGCGGCTAATTTCAAAAGGATCTAGATTTTTGTTGAAAATACAAGTAGCACAAACATCACAATTTCAGAATTTTTTTAATTATTAGGAAGACTAATAAGCAGGGATGTCTTTTTAGATGGTTTGGAGAGAAAATTCCAGCAATTTCTTGATATATAATAGATATTTCAAAATGCCGTTCATCTACCTCACTAAGAATTGCTGGAACCAGATAAATATATTATTTCATAGACTTTAATCAACATAATCAGACCTCGCGCCTTTGATTTAGAGTCAATCAAATTTGACTGCCGAATCTACCTACCTATCGACATGCCTAAGGAGGAACGCCGGAGGTGAAGATCGCATCCTCCAACTAAACAAACTCTCATCTTTTTCTATCAAATGATATCAGAGAGACTCAGAACGAATAACGTCATGACGTCATGGAAATCCTTGCAAGCATAAAGACATATCACGTCAAAGGAGAAATAATGTGTAATAATCAATTATTTAAGAAAATTCACTCAGCATGTAAGGCTTTAAATGAGAATGTGACGTAAATGTCGTGACGAAAATACAAATACGCGATAATAATTAACAAAACAGAGGCCTGGATATGAGTTTATTATTATCTAAATATTAACAGTTTAGTAATAGGCGTTTAAAATTAAAAGTACTATTACTATATTTAAAGTTCTATTCCATTAAATATTTACCAATTTATAAAAATGTTGTTTGAACAAGAGTTTTGTCGTCGGCTTAAAATCCTTTTATAATAAATAAATAAATAAATAATATAAGCCTAGAGGCGTTTTCTGACAAATTGAGATCAGATATTAATATAAGATAAAGCGTCGATTAATACATTATAATTAAATCTCATAGATGGATTCTTATTAGTGATAAAATCTCACTTAAGGAATCATAAAGAAAAGACTTATTAATATATAAATAATATATTAATGAACATTTGAAAAGCATTTAACCTTGGTAAATTTTAAATATTAAATTATTATAAATACTAGTAATAAACAAATTTATCCATAAGATACTCTCCTCCAAAGCCAAATCGTAATAAACAACGTCAAATGAAATTGTAATTTAAATTTAAATTAAATTTAAAAAAATTTAGTATATGCCTTTTTGAATTCACAGGCTCCCCTGTTTCTTATTGCCAGCTTTGTGGCAGAAAATTTGTTATATTGTAATTATAAAATTAGATATGAGGGACATAGCAATTTTATTATGAAAAAGGGGGGCATTTGGAGATCATTAATTGAAATCAGGGAATGAAATGTGTTTAAAATTTATTCTGAAATTATTTTTATATATTTTATGAAATAATTTATTAAATAATTGTGTTCGTTGGGTTGTTAAGAAAAAACCTTTTTTTTTACTTTTTATCTTTATTCGACTATAATAATATTTCATCAAAGGGTCACATTCAACTCATCAACAACTTAGGCATTACGAGTTAATTTTGTGTTTGATAATATATATTTATAAGTTTCCTTCTAAATGTTAATGCTCGTTTATAATTTGATTTCTGATAAAAAAAAAACGTTAAAAGGTTAACACACAATGGAGAGTGATCTAATGAATATTATAAAAATATAATGAAAATTTATTTTTTTAGTTAACTTTAAATATATTTTAATTTGTTGTAGTGAAGAGAAGCATAATTTATTAAAAAGGTTAAAAAAATAAAAGATACAGACTCGATTATTTCTTTCATTTATAACCTATTTGTTCTGGCTTGTTATATGAGGGTTGCCTTATCTATTTCGGGAGTGCGCTAAACTACTGCTGCTGACGCTTCCATCAAAAAGTTGGACATTTTTGATGGTATACGTACTCAGAACGTATTGACATATGAGCGCTATTTGCGTAGTTTAGAATAACTTTAAATCATCTCGGCTAAAAATGGAATTAAATCGTTAACATTTTCGAGCGTTTAGACGTGGATTAACCCAACAGTGCATCGATGAAGTTAATTCGACTTTTGTCGATGAAGCACCATCAAGGATTACCGTTTATCGATGGCTTGCCGACTTCAATCGTGGTCGTAGTTCGGTTAAGGACGAATTTCGTGATGGTCGTCCAAAAACGGATGTTGTTCCGGAATACATTGATGCTGTGCGTGAACTGATACTGGAAGATCGTCATGTGACTTATCGTGAGATTGAGGTATCCTTGGGCATTAATGGGACCAGCATATATTCAATATTGCATGAACATTTGGCCGTCAAAAAGATTTGTTTTTGATCTCAAATCCAGAAATATAAAAGGCAACCCTCGTACAAAAAAAATAGAGCACAAGAATTTCAGGAAATATATTGGGTTGTTCGGAAAGTCATTTCGTTTTTTTTGGGGAACATGAAAGACAGTTTTCGTATAATGAATAAA